>OY856413.1:975151496-975153996 GCA_963693085.1 Alisma plantago-aquatica | reverse complement strand
CTAGTAAAATATGAAGGTGTATTAATTATACCTTGTTCGGGCACGTAGTCATATAATGTCCTTTTTTCACACAAATACTACAAGTTCTTTGCTTCTTTGGGTCTTTCGTCACCTCTTCCAAAGTTGATTTTTGTCTAGTTATATTTCTTGGCCTCCCCTTTGGTTTTATACTAGAAGGATCACGAAAGCTGATTTCAGATAATTGCGATAAAACAAGTTGAGGTTGTGGTACTAGGGTATTCGAGTCATTCATATTTATCTCAATTGCACTCAATGCAACCAAAGCCTCTTTCACTCATTTCATTGCCTCCTCGTGGTGAGTTGTGGAAATTCTTCCCATCTCTAAATTTTCATACATTCATTACGAAGTGCCCATTGCATTATTGACGTAGGTCTGTCACCATCTATGGTTGAATTAAAATTATTTGTCTTGGGTCCAATATACCTTGCACCAATTGTCCACCTGTGAAGCACATATCTAGATGGAATGAAATCAATGTCCTTTTTCTTAAAAATTTTGAGAATGTGCCTACATAAAATTCCTTCAAATTCAAACTTTTTGCATGTGCATGTTACTATCACATCATCAATGTAACTAAAAGTGATTGTACGTGCATTCTTCGTGGAACCATGCCTTTGTGCAGCCCACCTCGTCACTCCCATTTCTTTATCAATTTTACTTACCAAATACTCATCACTTTCAATGAATTCATGTTGAAAGAATGTAAACATTTTAGCAGTGTACACTTCACCTGCTTGCAATTCTAATGGATGCTTTGACTTAAGAGGTGCCTTAGTTGACATGGTTCGAAAATCTTCATCTTCTTCGGTTTGTCTTCGTGTTGACAAGGCACGTTCATATTGGTTAACAAATTCAGATAATGGTGTATGTGCATGTACAAAGCCATCAAAAAAAGAGTTTATGCCTTCTGCCCTTTGACTAGAACTCATCCCTGCAAAAAATGTATCCTTCAGGAACAAAGGAACTCAATGTTGTCGTTGTTGATACATTTGTCCAAGCCAGCAACTATCAGAAATGTTGTAATTTTCTTTCATCTCCTTCCATTTTTCCTCAAACTCCTCTATAGTCTCAAATTTGTGTCTCCAATTTTTAAATTCATCTCCAAATTGATCATTACCATTTCTCCACTCAGAAAGGTGCATTAGTGCATTTTTTTCCAAAATGCCAAGAGCAGTACCGATGTAATGTCTCTGGAAAAACTCTACGTATGGCATTGCAAATAGCACCATCTTGATCAGTGACGATGGAAATAGGAGCCTTTCCATGCATGCATTGTAACCATGTCTCAAATAGCCAAACAAAAGTTTCTTCCGTCTCATCAGCAAGAAGCGCACAACCAAAAAGTGTTGATTGTCGATGATGGTTCACACTAGTAAAAGGGGCAAAGGGCATACTAAATTTGTTGGTTCGGTATGTTACATCAAATACCAAAACATCTCCAAGTGTCATGTATGTCTCTCTTGACCTCCCATCTGCCCAAAAAATACTCTGAACTGTATAATCATAATCAAGTTCATACCGAAAGAAAAAGGAATCATCACTAGACCTAGATTTGAGAAAATTTTCCATCATGGACATGCATTCTCTACCCAAATTGTTCCTGCGGTTAGATTTTATGTAATTTATGCAATCTTGTGATGTAATACACTGATCACCTGACTCCCGTAAAACTGAAGCTATTTTTGATGGGCCTACACCACAACTATGGAAAGAAGAGATCAAGTCCTTCGCAGTCTGAGATACCTTATGATGAGATCTCAATCGTGGAACCTTAGATGGTGATGAAAGAGGGTGAGAGTGATCTTTTATAAAATTTGTTATAACCCAGTCGCTATTTTGTAATGAAACTTTCATTTTTGCCATGCAATTGACACGAGTAATCCTTCGTCTTTTTATTTCTGTAGTAGTTACGGCCTTTCTCCTATCTTTCATATCCTTTTCTCCTTGTTGAGAGCAGACAAATATCCTCATGGTAAGTGAACCTGATTTTTTAGTATAGTATTTACTCCTCCTAATTGAAAAATCCTCCTTGGCGGAAAACTTGTTGTAATATTGGTACGCTTCCTCTTCTGAACTAAACTTTAATCCAATGTAAGGTATTTGGACATCATCATTGTTATTTAGTGGCTGGTCATAACCTTGAGATGTACCCTCTTCAAAAAAATTGGGATGATTTGAACAAGTCAGCATAGTATTCTCTTCAAGGACAACACTTTCATGTAAGTTGGGTTCATCTATGTTGTCACGCATGGATTTGCCTTGGTGTTGTTCATCAAGCGAAACCCCCATATGGCATGCACTCATCTCCATATCTTCAATTAGCCATTTCATGTCAATAGACATATTTTTGTTTAACAAAGCCTACAAAATAAGAAATATCTTAAGGCATACAGAAAGTACAAAATTGTAACTTACATTGTGATAAGCTTAGCACAATGTATAATTAATCATATAAACATATTATCACGTAGATCACTG
>OY856413.1:974896496-975146496 GCA_963693085.1 Alisma plantago-aquatica | reverse complement strand
AAGGTATCTTAAAACCCTATGTAGAGCATACCAATGATCCTTGTTAGGATTTTAAGTATATCTACTTAATCTCCCCACTACATATGCTAGATCTAGATGAGTACAATTCATTAAGTACATCAGGCTTCCAAGTGCATATTTGACTTGTTGAACACTAGTACTTTTATTTTTCTTAAGATGGCAATTAGAACTAAAAGGTGTACTTACTGGCTTACAATCAAACATTGAAAACCTTTTGAGAATTTTCTCAACATAATGTTCTTGGGATAGCATGATGTAATCATCATGTTTAAGGAGTTTAATTCCCAAGATTACATCTGCTTCACCCATATCTTTCATGTCAAAAGTAGAAGCCAAGAAGCTTTTTGTACTATTTATAATATCAATATTAGTGCCAAAAATAAGCATGTCATCTACATAGAGACATATAATAACACAACGTTGGTTATCGACTTTAGAATATATACATTTATCTCCTTTATTTATATGGAATCTATATTATACAATTACCTTATCAAATTTCTCATGCCACTGTTTAGGTATTTGTTTCAAGCCATAGAGAGATTTGATTAGTCTACATACCATATGTTCTTTTCCCGGAACTACATAACCTTTAGGTTGATCCATATAAATTTCTTCATCCAAATCTCCATTCAAGAAAGTAGTTTTAACATCCATTTGATGTATAAATAATTTCTTAATAGATGCCAAAGCAATTAAAATCATAATTGAAGAGATTCTAGTAACATGAGAAAATGTATCAAAATAGTCAATATCCTTTTGTGTTTATATCCCTTGGCAACCAAACAAGCTTTGTATTTATCTACAGTCCCATCTGTTTTCAATTTTGTTTTAAATATCCATTTACATCCTATGGGTTTAATACCTGGTGGAAGTTCCACTAGTTTCCATGTATGATTAGATAATATAGATTCAATCTCACTATTAATTGCTTCCTTATATAAAGAGGAATCAGTTGAATTAATAGCATCATTGTAAGATTGAGGGTCATTATCCACTATAAAGGAATAGAAATCATCACCAAGATTCTTTTCCTTCCTCATCCTAGTGGATCTTCTAGGTTCTATATCATCATGTTCTAAATCATCATTAGAATTTGATATATTTGGGATATTCTCTAAAATTTCATTTGAAGGATTAGATAAGTTTTCTAAGGGAGTTTTCATAGGAAATATATGCTCAAAAAATTCAGCATTTTTAGATTCAACAATTGTATTAGGTTCTACAACATTGTTGCCACTTCTAATAACCAAGAATCTATATGCGGCACTATTTTGAGAATAACCTATAAAAACACCATCTAGGGTTCTAGATCCCAATTTTCGTTTCTTAGGCTCAGTTAATAAGACCTTAGCTAGACACCCCCACACGTTGAGATATTTCAAATTAGGAGGATATCCTTTCCATAATTCATATGGTGTCTTATTTGTCTTCCTACTAGGGATGCGATTTTGAAGAAAACAAGATGATAAGATCGCTTCCCCCCACAAGTTGTTGGGTGTTCCTGAATTGATTAAAATAGAATTCATCATTTCTTTTAGAGTTTTATTTTTACGTTCAGCAATTCCATTTGATTGAGGTGAATATGGAGGTGTGTATTCATGTATAATACCATGGTTTACACAAAAATCATTAAAAAGAGAACAATCATATTCACCACCCCTATCTGAGTGAAGACGTTTACTTTTCTTGTTAAGTTGATTCTCTACTTCTATTTTATATTTAACAAACATTCCAAAAGCTTCATTCTTTGAATGTAGTAAATATATTTTTTTATATTGTGAGAAATCATCTACAAAAATAATGTAAAAACATTTCCCACCTCTAGATATATTTCCTTCTAAATCTCCAAGATCAGTGTGAATTAAATCGAGCAATTCAGAATTTCTATGTGAAATTTGAGGACACAGTTTCTTGGTAGATTTAGTTTCAGCACATATTTAACATTTATTATTTAAATTAACAACACCGTTAATATCCTTTAGTAAACCTAAAGATTTCATGTGTTGTACGTATTTAAAATTAACATGTCCTAATCTATTATGCCATACATCAAAAGAATCAATGATATAAGCAGAAGGAGTTATTTCATTAGCAGTAGAGTTTGGTACATTCAGCAGAAAGAGCCCATTTGAGTAGTAACCCATGCCTAGGTAGTCCCCAGACTTAGAGAGAATGACCTTGTTTGATTCAAAGGACACTTTCACCCCAAACTTAACAAGTTGAGAAATAGAAATTAAATTAACATGAATATCAGGTACAAACAGCACATCTTTGATCAGCAGAATTTTTCTAGAAGTCATCTTGATCATGACCTTGCCCTTTCCGGTCACAGGAGAAACACTAGAGTTTCCCATGACAACCCGATGTTCCTCCTATCCTACTTTAGTGTAGGTCACGAAAGCATCTTTGTTGCCACTGATGTGGCGACTAGCCCCCGAGTCAATGATCCAATCATTCTGGTGGAATGATCCCATGCTGACAATGCTGACAAATGCCACAAATACGTCCTCAGTGACAAGGTTGGTTGATGGATCCTTCGAATCCTGGACCGCTTGTTTCTTCCTATGCCTACATTTAGGAGAAGTATGACCAGGTTTGTCACAAACATAGCAGAAAATATTGTTTTTCTTAATATCTTTGTTTTCTTTATATTTATTCTTTTTTCCTTTTCCTTTCTTATTTTTCCAGTTATTTTTAGACTGATCAGTAGAAACTTTATTTTCTTTAACTTCATTATTAACAAAGTTAGCAGTACATGACAACTCTTTATTCAGTTCAGATTTTTCTCTAGTACGATTTTGATCTTCAACTTAGATATGTATTATTGCATCATCCAGTGACATAGTCTTTTTTTGTGCTTTAAATTGTTCTTGTAATGTTTCCAAGAACCAGGTAGTTTTTCAATTAAAGAACTCACAACGAAAGACTCAGGAAAATCAATTTTTTCATTTTTCAAATCATCAAGTAAAATCTGAAATTCATGAATTTGAGTTGTTATATCTTTATCTTCAGTCATATGAAAATTTAAAAAAATTATAACAGTAAATTTTTGGGTAGAAGCCTCTTCCATAATATATTTTTTGTTCAGACTTTCCCAAATTTCGGATGCAATTTTAATTAGAAAGTAGGCGTCGAACAGTTGATAAGATAAAATACTTAGAATCACATGTCGACAAATGCAATTTGCTTTTTCCCAATCAATAGAATCGTTTTCAGGTTTGGGTTCAGTTAAAGCAAATGAGACATTACAAAATTCTGAAGCAGTAATATTTTTTTCTTGCCAACACCTGTAATGTTGTTATTAAACTATACAATTTTTGTAACATCAGGAACTGGTGTTTGCGGAACAGTAGAAACAGTAACAATTTAGTTGTTAATGTTAGACGGTGTCACAGGCGTAATATTAGTGAACGAAATACTCTTAAGATTGTTTTTCGTATAAGGGTACAAACCGCGATGAAAAAGCGTAAACGAATAAGAGTATACCAGAGTATCGTTGAGGCGTGTGAGATGCACTGTCCTTCAGAGTATTTTCACGGTACCCGACGGATAACGTCTGTGCAGTAGTCTCCTGCGCGGCTACTCTCTCAGGTTCCAACAACATGTGTCAACATGAAGCCTACACACGCAGTCATGGCGACGGGCAAAAGGCAAGCGATCGTTCTTCCACTGGGCAGGTTGTATGCGGCAGATAAGAGAGGAAGAAGAAAATGAAAGAAGTTTCTCGTCTATTTCGAACGACAGCGGAAAGCGAACATAAATAACCAGGAAAAAGAAGCGTGAAAGGATGTGTTCGGTTACAAAAACACGGTGTGGTTTGCAACTGCCAAACGAACAGGTGTCGTGCCCACGCAAGAGGCTTCGGGAGACCAGATTTGCACCCCCCTGCGGACGGGATGCGACGTGCGCCGACGCATCCGATTAAAGAGTTTCCAGACCAGACCGGCCCAAACTCACTTGGGCTGCCCCACCATGCGCGTGCGAAGCCCACATCCTATTTTATTCCTCAAATATTACATGGACTAGCAGCCATATATGAATATGAGAAAAGTCTCCAAAACAAGCAATGTGAGACTAAAGGCAAAACATGCACTATATGCTATAACTTGTCCACCGCCAAGAAGAATCCTCTCTAGCCTATTTTTCCCCTTTTCTTCTAGAGATCATGAGGGTTGAAAAGTGAGGCCTTGGTTGAGCGCTTCTAGGTGTCTTCCATGTGGAGGTGGTGGCTAGGTGGGCGGCCGCATCAGCCAAGGCAATGACCATTGCAGCACTGCACTACCCTACTTTAGTGAGTGTGGCGGCCGGTGAAGATGGGATGGGGAGAAAGGTGCCAGTGCTTGCACTGTCAAAGTGGCGACCAGTGGCGGTGCCAGAGGTCATGAGGGTCTCGAGCGATTGTGGAAGGAGCTTTGTGTTGTAGGCGCAGCACCGGCTGGTGATGTGTGCACATGAGACAAGGGTTGCATGACCAAAAATAAAGAAGGGTACAGAGTCCTGTGAATTTCCCTTTGATTGGGCTAAATCACACTGGCATGATACAGCCTGGCCCTCAAGTCACAAGGTTCGCAACAGTCGACCCGGCGTCCAGGCACCAAGATCGCGAGCGGTGTTCTCTCCAGAAAAGAAAGAAGAAAGAGTTTGTGGTCTAAGCACACGAATAACGTCACATTTGTGTCGGTTAAAATCAAAACACCTACATTAATAAACTACGATGTTGATTTAACATGACAACCGACACCCATATGTGAAGGCCAGCTACTTTACAAAAGACACAGGTATCGCTTTTTCTTTAACGTCGGCTGGTCGAAATAAAAATCGACATCCAAAATCACCCGTGAATTACAATTTTCCAGGGAAAAAAATTGCCTCCAAAATTTTCAATTCGACGACGGTTGTATAAACATCGACGACTCATGTTCCGCACCAAGCCCCACAAAATGTCCCCCCCCATACGTCGTCGGTTGTTTAAAATACTACTGACGCCTAAATATCCCTCTCGAGGCAAAAGAAATCATACCTTATTTATTCGCGTTGGTTGTTGTATAGGAACCGACGAGGATGGTTGTTCACGCGTTGTCCCCATGAATACCCCCAATTTGCCTAATCGGCGATAGTGTTAGGGGAGAAACTGAAAACTAAGATTGTAACTCAAGAACAAAAAAAAATATCGGCGTATGTGGATAGACGTCGGTTATTATACATTGAAACCGACGATGAACACCATGTCCCGGTATTTGTTTGAAGTTGTAGATGGTGTTAAGCATCGATTTTACATAATAACTGATGTCAGTAATTAACTGAATAGCACCCGCACGAGCCAGACTCTTCCCCTTCTCTAATTCATTCTAGATTCTCTATTGCCGCTCAAGCTAGGTCTCGCGATTCTGTGTTGCCACTCACCACCGTCGATGTTGCTGCTGTGGAGAGGCGTTCGCCATTGCCGATGTGGAGAAGAGCTTGTCGCCGCCGCTCCAGTTCAGTCACCACCACTGTCGCTCGCTTGTTCAGTCATCTCAGCCAACGACCACAGCCACAACCCGCCATCCTGCCACCTCTCACCACCTGCTTCACCGCAGCTTCAGTCATCTCCACCTCCACCTCTGGCCATCTCCACCTCCGGCCACAGTTGTGATCACCTCCACAACCACAGCTACGACCACCTCCACCTCCGGCCGCCACCACAACAGCCTGCTCCACCAGTGCGGTGAGTTTTCTGTAAGATTATTATTGATTAATTAGGGTTGATTAATATTGATTAATAAGGGTTAAACGAGGAATGAATGAACTTAGTTCAATATATAATTGTTCTCTAAAATTGTGTAGTTGATTAATAACAATTAACTAGGGTTATTGATGAATGAATGAATTTAATAAATTGTTATTGCTTTCTTTCTCTCTTGTTAGTGATTGATTTAACTTATTTCAATATATAATTGTTCTTCAAAATTGTGTAGTTGATTATTAATGATTGATTTGGGTTAATGATGAATGAATGAACTTATTCCAATGGAAGAATGAATTGAATTAAATGATGTTACATAAAACTTAGGATATGAATGATGATACTATGATTGGAGGTATATGAATGACAATATATATACATGTATTTTGTTGGCCTAGAAACCCGACTAAGATTTACTCATTAGGAGTAAATCTTGGATAGTCCCCGGTTTGAGACTGTTCTTGAACACTTAATCTCACTTATGATGTAAGTGTATAATGTGTATTCGGTTTTCATGATCTTTCGTCAGCACTTCCCCGTTTGTTCTCTAAGTACATATGTTGGTGGGCATTTGCCCATGTACATCGGTGTACTTGGAGAAATGTGGGGAAATGCTGCCAAAATTTCTTGAAAATTGAATACACATATACACTTACTAGTGAGATTAGGTGATCAAGAACACATTTATAATATATAACACCTTCAACCCTAAATTTTTAACCATAAATCCTAATCTTTTAACCCTAAACCCTAATATATACTTGTTTTCTCTTTGATCATAGAATGGATACATCATGGATGTCAATTCCAAATCACTGCACCCCAGAGTTTATTTCTGTTCTTGATCAGTTTATTAGATTTGCCGAGAAACATAGGAAACAACCTGGAGATAGGTTCTACTATCCATGTAGGCATTGCTGTAACAACTTGAAAGTCAGCACTGGTGACGAAATCACATGTCATGTGCAACGGGATTGTACAAGGCTATACATAATGGCACTGACATGGAGAGATTTCAAACCTGAAACCAGTGGATGTCGATAGTAGTACTTTTGTGGAAGAAGAAACTGTCTTTGATGATGTACATGTGAATAAATCAGTTCCAGTAGACATCATTGATGTGATGCTGGATAGTTGTGGGGTAGAGCACATCGATCCACCTCCTATATTTAGAAACATTGTGCATGATGCTGAGAGACCGTTATACACAATTTGTACTAAGTTTACGAAGCTTAGAGTTGTGTTGAGATTGTATAAGTTGAAAGATAACAATAGATGGAGTGACAAAAGCTTCACGTCATTGTTGTCTTTGTTGAAAGAAACTCTTCCCGAAGGAAACAAGCTGCCAATCTCAACATACCGGTTATGGAAATTGTGGTGCCTAATGGGAATGGAGGCCAAGAAGATACACGCATGCCTGAATGATTGTGTATTATTTCAAAAGGACTGTGTGGATTTGAAAGATTGTCCAAAATGTGGTGCGTCAAGGTATAAAATGATGACTTCGGGGGAGTCCAAAACCGGTTCTCCTGCCAAGGTGATATGGTATCTACCTATAATATCATGATTTCAACGCTTGTTTTCCAATCCGATAGATGCAAAGAATTTGAGATGGCATGCAAATGTTAAGAAAAATAATGATGGGATCCTACGACATGCGTCTGATTACCCACAGTGGAAGAAGATTGATTTATTGTACCCTAAATTTAGTGAAGAAGTCGGGAATCTAAGACTTGGGCTTTGTACAGATGGGATGAATCCGTATGGGACATTGATAGCCAACATAGCACTTGGCTAAAGTTGCAATTCTATTTTGTAGATTACTAATTTTGAGGATACTAGTTAAATATATGAAATTTGCAGAGTATATTTAAATTGGATGAAAGCCTGCATTGTAAATGCATGATGCAGTGCTGTGGGAGGGTACTAAGGAACTATAGGACAAATCTCACCTGAGATTACATACGATATGTTGAGAAGAGAAAGAGTCAGCCACTGAGAAATGGAACTACCTGGACTCCAATGACTGGGAGGAGTTTGTTGCCAAAAGAAAAACTGATGAATTCAAGATATTAAGCATCACTCCCAATTTAATTAATATACATTCTTATGTATTAACCTATTCAAGATTGACCTTTAGTGTTACTAACCAAATCAATGTGCTTACTAACAAGGCTATCAGCGATGCTCAAAGAGCAGGCGTGCATTGAATGTGCATGATCACACGATGGGTCCAAAAGGCTATGCAGGCATTTCCCAAAGACTACAGGTTGTTGTTGTTGAGTCTGCTGCTACTCAGGGGACTGGGGAGTCCTCTACTATTACTCCCGCACCTCTGCCTCACCATGTTGTGTGGATAGCTGGGTGGAAAAATAAGAAAGGAGATATAACCAAACCTGTAACTGTTGAGGCGGATGCAAAAATGGTAAAATTCAACTCTCAGAGCAATCGATATTGATTATTATGTTTACTTACCCAATTCTATTGATGGTGATTAGTGGGAGCTTCACGAGTAGAGGAAGCAAGGCAAGCTCATCCCTGAGGGCACAAGGGATGAATTTAATGTTGTTCTTGGTAACCCAGAGCATCTTACGTGTTAGGGGTGAAGGCACTGGTGTGGGCATAAAAGCGTTCTTTGGGTCATCACAACGCAAACATGTCCCAAAAGAAGGATTTTCAAAAGTTGAGGTAACCTATTCTTTTTTTAGATTTTTATTGCAAAAGGGAATTCAATAATCAAAAGCTAGCATTTCTTGTGTCCATGTATAGGTAGATGAGTTAATTAATAGGAGAGTCCATGAAGTAATGAGCAAGTGGTAGGTGTCTCTTACTGTCACTCAGACAGTACATGTGGTGTGCTGCTCTTCTCTGACTATAGAGGTGGTTGGGAGTAATCATGTAGATCCACCACCTAGCACATCCACTATAAGTATTTTTATGACATAGTAGTTAGTCTTTTCAAGATGATCTGTTTATGTATATATGTATATAACATACTTTATGTAAATTTGTAAGAGTTGAAGCCATGTCGTCTAAAAAGCAAAGAATTTATCATTGCAGAGGTCGAGGCTTACCAACCCCTTCCAGGGGACATTTTTCATGGCACTCCAATACCATATAGTGTAGTTCGTGTGAGCCCGAGACTTGTACTCCACCAGTGGAGGCATCATCCATTGCCATATGCCCACCCTGATTCTAAAACGCATGGTGAAGTAGAAGATGGAGTGATATTGTGGCCCGAAACGGATGTCGTCTATATTGATATTGTATGGTAAATTTACATTACATTAATTTTTTAGCATGTATATACGAGCTAGTCAATTGATTTGAAATTATATATATATGTCAAAAGGAAGAAACTCGCTACAGCTCAACCTCCACCTCCACCTCCACCTCCTCTTGAAGTACCCAGTTGGCTTCCAAGGGACCTATACGACTTGTTAGGTCCTAATTGTAAGGGTATGGCAGTATGGATAGGCAAACATGACTCAAATTCTCCTATAAATTGTTTCTATTCATGTGGATGTTGCAGGCAAATCATACGATAAAAAAATATTTATACAAGATATTTTGGAGTTGTTTCGTTATGATTGGTTGAATACATCTATGATAGAGCTATGGATATGGTGAGATTTTGTTTATATATCCATATACCTTATTTTATATACAGTGATATGGTTTCTTATATACTAATGCATACATAATACATGTTTTGCAGCCACTTACACACAGTCTGTAAAGATTTTTCATTTTCCCATGTGTGATTTCAAGTTCCATCTTTGATCATTCGTGTAGATAAAGAGCCTTCATCAGTTACCTCATACTGCTCTGTCGCTTTTAAAAATTATGGTAAAAAAAAGAAGACGGTGATAATAGCTCCATTCAATGTTGAGTAAGTTTGCTTATAATTTGGACTTAAGAAAATTACATTTTTATTATGGATTTTGAGTTATTATTGTTTAACTTTCTTACCTCTAGTGCTACGCATTGGGAGTTACTGGTTATTATCCCCAAGACGTGGACTATTTATTATCTAGATCCTTCAGGGAAGGAATTAGACTCATTATATGGACACTTAATGAAAAGGTCATTTTTGACGTGAGAAATCTTTCATATTTTATATCCGTTAACATCTATTATTATATTATTATTTAATAATGCAAATTAATGTGTTAAATTAACATGTAGGGCTTTAAAATCATTCAAAAAAGCTGGAGGAAACATGGCCAAGACAAAGAAACCATTACTTTGGGAGAATGTGAAAGTAATTTCCTGACTCCAATGTATATATTATTTATTTGAACTATGCTTGTTTGTATTTTTTAACATTTTGTATGTTCCAATTTATAGTGTGCTACACAAAACAATGGTTGGGCATGTGCATACTACGTGATGTGATATATGGACCTAATTATCAAACATGCTGCAATAGAAATCGATACCATACAACAGGTATTATATATAGTCTCACTAGATAATATGAAATATATCAATCTTATTATATATTATTAATGTATATATACGTCATTCTCTTTGTAGGTGTTTAAAACCAGTAACTTCACTACAAGTGAAAAGTAATAGATGTATATACTCCCTATATGATGGAAGAATTAAATGATGTAAGAGAACAATGGGCAAAAGCCTTACAAGTAGTGGAAATTTTTTATTATCATTGGAATACTGATGGTGATGATGACGAGTGATAAGGAATGATATTTCTAAAATATGTTTTCATTATTATTTTTGTATTTGATGATATGTTAAACTTTGAAAGACACACTTATATATACATGTCTGAATGAATTTTTTTGAATAGTCTTATCAATGTACATGTGTGTGAAGATGAATACATGAATGTTTCTGCATCTGTCTGAATGTGAAAAGAGATGAAATGAATGGAACTGCAGGTTGCTACATGTGTGTGAATATGAAATGGAGGAATGAAATGGAACTATAGGTTTCTACATGTGTGTGATGAAATCATAATATGAAATATGCTTATACATGTGTGTGAATCACTCCATATATTAATTGTACATCCTTGTTAATTTTTTTGGTTTGTGGCTTATTGTTGGACGAAATCAATGTATGTTGAAACCTGTAGTTTAGAAATGAACTACAGGTTCTGCATCCTACTGACCAGCCGGACAGTAGGCCTGCAA
The DNA here is from genome assembly GCA_963693085.1 of Alisma plantago-aquatica. NCBI lineage: Eukaryota > Viridiplantae > Streptophyta > Magnoliopsida > Alismatales > Alismataceae > Alisma > Alisma plantago-aquatica. Next base: position 975,135,585 of record OY856413.1, on the reverse strand, counting down.
GCTGATAAGAAGAAAAAAAATCAAAACAAAGTTGTCAGTTAACAAAAGAAACCGACACAAAACTTAACTCGTCAGTGATTAATATTTAACTAATGTCGTTATCCCCTAATGGTGTCGGTTACTATTCGGTTAACTTACAAACCGTCAATAATTTTAGGTCAACTGAGTCAGTTTTTTATTGCTAACCGACACCTATGGTCTAACATGGGGCCAATTTTTTTTTTGGAATGGGATGTGGCGTCAGTTATGACTTGATAACCGATGCATATGGTCCCCCTACTGGCACATTTTTTGGGTTTGCAATCGGGGGATGGCTTTGTGGCATCAGTTATGAAATCGACGTTGAAGGCATCTTCATTTAGTGTCGCCCACTTAGGTGTCACTTGGAAACTGACTTCTAAAGTCATATTTAACCGACGCTAAAGGTGATATATGTACTAGTGAAGGATGATTATGCTCTTTCATGCACATGTACAGTGCAAGGGAAAAGGTGTCTTTACACGTTAAGACTAGGTCGGCCCATATATAAAGAATAAAACATAATAAGCGTTGATGTGGCACTTTCTGATTGGCTTAGATAGCTTTATCTTACAAATAATGTAGAAAATAATTAATCACTACGATTAAGGTATATAATATATGACAATTGATCAATAAAGCGAGACAGCTCCAAATAAAATAGTTTTAGTGTCTAACTATGTTTCCAAATCCAAAAATAGGGTAGTATATGATAAAGTGGTGATTATCACATGGAAACCCTAGTTTTGGGTACTAATGTGTTGGAGACAATAAAAAGTTTTTCTTTTGTGTTGTTATCGGACATTATTCGACATGATTGGAATCTAATATGATTATGATAATAAATAATAATGAATAGTTAGGGTTTCTAGTGTGGATAACCATACCAATGGACAATTAAGGCTAAAGATCATATCTTGCAATTTTTTAATGAAATTAATCAGATCTAAGTATTCAAAATGATAAGATATGTTGGATATAGTAATTAGGATCTCGAAACATAACTCTAACATTAACTTGGCACCAAGAGAACACTGGACCCTAGATTAGGACCTGAGTAGGGTTTAATCTATTTAACGTTATGGTGACACTTTAGGATTTACGTACATGCTGATAAAAGTTAGATTGCTTTATTTGCTAGTTGATTGGATAATATAGACCGCATGTTTTGCATGGCTTACCATCAAGGTACATGGTCGATCCTATGAATAATCACCTTTTTTGTGTGTGCTTTTTGAGGTTTTTCTCAAGGATTGAACATATGAAATGTTGGTTGTTTATTTAGTTTTGTTCAATTATGATGTCACTATGAATATCACATAAAATAAAGATTATGTGAATAAAATGCCAGTTTATATTTGTAAGTATATGTTGGAATATATGTTGTTATCCTCTTGCACATTTTGGATGCACCCCATGTACCATTATGGGAACATATTGGTCGCATATTTGTTTCATGTGGTTTTAGGTATAAGCTGATATACATGATAAAGGACATGAAGATAAAGATGGAAATGTCATGAAATCATTAAAGATTTTAAAGGAGGATTTAGCCCGTTGTTTCTTCTCAAAAGTGAAGTCCTAATATTAGTAAGTTCGTGTAAGAAATTGGCAAAGATTATCTAAAATGAATGAAATTATCTTCTATTTTATAGTGTTTGATTAAAATATCGATCCTTGGGTATTTTTTTAGGTAATGACTCTCATCTTTTTGGCCTTCCTTAATTGGGGGTTGCTGAAAAGTGAGGTCATTAGATTTGGTATCAGAGCAATAGATTTTTTCAAATAATATTTAATAGTTTATAATTTCAATTAATATGTAGAACTATTAAGGATAATTTAGGGCATTTACTAAAGGCAATTGTATCTAGAAGGGACCACGACCAGGGGTTGGAAAAATTTTCCTCTGCATCGCTAATCAGCTTTTGAGGACTCTCGGACTTGCATCTTGCATGGTCAAAGTTGGAAAATTTTGCCCAAAGTAAATTACCTTTAGGGTGTCTTCTCATCTTGATTCATCCACTTCTCAATTATTTGCTTAATAAACCCTAAAGAAATTTCTCTCCACATCTAAATTTTGGATTTTTGAGAAGAAGTAGGATTAAGGCACCCTCAACCAATTAATGTACATATAATGTGGAAGGAAAAAATATACATGTAATGTTGAAATGGTAAAGTACATAATGATATAAAGAAAATATTTTATGGGTTTTCCTAGTGTGGATAACCCTAGATGGAACTAGGGTTTGTTAGGAAAAGCCCTAGTGGGTCATGGGACATAGAAACCCTAAGAGACAGGGTGTAGTCTCTATAACCTGAATCCAAACCCTAATCTTGAGAAATGGGGTAAGAATGGGTAAAATGGAAACCCTACCCATGTGAACCCTAATTAGGGTAAGAGTAACGAGGATTAAGAAAAATGTAAATAAGTCTATATGACATAGATTTCTATGTATGAATCTGGAGAAATGTATGCATGAGGCATGTGAAAAGAAAAGTTTTTAGAGAGATAATCAACCTATGAATAATGCATTTATGGATGTAACCTACTCAAATCTATATTAATCTTTGGTGAGTTAAAGAGCATCGGGTGAAATGAAGACATTTTGAAAATGATTGTGAACCTAGCACGAATGGGAAGGTTGTAAAAGGGCCAAGCTCAGATGGAATGGCCCCAATGAGTACCAAGCTCAGATGGGATGGTCATATGACAGGTCAAGCTCAAATGGGATGACTAATGGAATACCAATCCTACATGGGATGACCAATGGAATACCAAGCTCGGATGAGATGGGCATATGAGGTGTCTATCCCAGATGGTAAGACCAGAGAAATACCAATCCTGGATAGAATGATATGAATGCCCACTGGGACTATAACCCTAAAGAGAGGGCTCCCCATAAATAGTCTCCCCTGAAGAGAGGGCTCACCTTGAGAGAAAAACAATAAGCATCGATAAGTTAAATAATAGAAAATACATAATTAGTTTGCATAAAAATGAATATAACTTTCTCATCACCCTAATACTATCTCTGGAGGAACAGAAGGATAAACAATACCCCTAGTAAGTGGGTATGTTGTCCCCAAAGAGTGGGTATGCTACCCCCAGTGAGTGGGTGTGCCATTTAAATACTCCCAGTGAGTGAGTATAAATACCCCCAACGAGTGGGTATACCACAGAGATTGGGAAAATAAAGGTTGAGAAGTTATAACATAAAATTTATAATCAACATTTTATGGTCACAAAAAAATGAGTTCACGACTCAGTCTTCCATGCATATGTTCATGTGGGACAAGGCATTAATAAGAAAAGTTTTGAGAAACATAAGTAACCAATGGTTATATATGAAAATGAAAAGTTGAACATAACATGCTTGAAACCCCCGTGCTATCTCTAAAAGTTTGTATATGGAAAGAAAGTCATTGAGATGTCTATTATCAACCCCCTGGAGGGGAAGATCACAGAAGGTCAAGCCCATGGGGGGGCGGCTGACATAGCAGGGTAAGGTCCTAGAGGGGAAGGTTGACATAGTACCAAGTCCCTGGAGGGGAAGGTGAAAATGGATCAAGACCTTGGAAGGGAAGATCACAAAAGGTCAAGCTCCTGGAGGAGAAGGTCGGCATGGCACCAAGGCCCTAGAGGGGAAGGTCTCCCAAGTCCACTATAGGGACAAAGCCCATGAGAGGGTGTAACACCCTAGAATTTTTAGGGTTAATTTAAAATTTTAATGTGGTTTTCCCTAAATAGAATTCCTTTGAGGCCTTAATGCAAAGAGGCCAAAGTAATATTGATTTTAGAATGAAAAGGCAAGGGGAAATGAAAAGGAACTCAAAGATATCTTTTTCCTTCATAACATGTTACATTTATTTGAAAAGTAATATTAATTAATTTTCCTTTTATTTGCTATTAAAGAATTCTTAAAGAGAAGAAAGAGAAAGATAAGAGGCAAAGAGTTTGAAATTTTGAATTAAATAGTTGGGCAATAAGTTTTTTTTTCCTTTTTATAGTTTTCAAGTCACTAATGTTCATTTTCTCTCTCCTCCAAGGAAATTACTCAAAAAGAGGATGAAAAGGTTTAATATGACTCTTGAATGGGTGATTAATGTATATTTTGAATTTTGACTTAAGGATTCAACAAGAGAAGCATTTTCAAACTATTTTATCCTTTAAATTCATTATAATTTGGGATTAACAACTATTATATGAATAATGCACCAAATGCTTTCATATCTTAAATATAAGTGGCTAGGAATGTTCTAGACACTCAAATTAACTTATGGTCCAAACTGAAGTCATTTGGTCCATATTTGACCCACCAAATCAACTAGGAATGATTTGAATATAGTTTGAATTTGATTCAATGTCAAAATGCATTAGATGAGTCATTTCACATAACGTTTGGATCATTCCCTGATGTCATGCATTATACATTGATCTTTCTTTTCTCACATGCATCATATGGCTGACATTTAATCAGAATTTGATCTAACGGCTCTTCTATAATACTCTTCATATGACTCCTTTGTGAGTCAGGGAGCGTTTCTCAGTTTTCTTCGATGACTCCTCTCTCCCTCATAACTCTATGCTTTTACAAGATTTCTTCGCCATTCACCTCACCTCTCCCTTCCATTTTGATCAAACCCTAACTCGTTCCCTCTCTCACCTTGTGCATGAAATGCCCAATCTAGCCTCAGAACCCTCTTCACCATGGATTCTCTAACCAGGCCACAACCTTCCTTGCCCCTATATAAGGTACTCAATAGCATCGCCGGTCACCACTCATCAATCCTCCTTGGCCAATTCCATATGTAGTACCCCCGAATTCCTCAGCCTACTCATTCCTTCTTCTCCAACAACGGTAGCCTGGTTCTCAAGGCTCTGTTCACTATGGTCAAATCACAAGAATGGTAAGCATCACTAACACCTTATGGTCATTTTCCTGTGGTGAATTCACCTTGGTTATCCATAGTTTTCCATGTCCTATAGTGCCCAGTAGAGGTGCCTGCCGGTGTTTTTCATCTCACCACCTTAGTGCTCCTACAACCCTGGTCTTTCTTCGAGTGTGCTCACCTAGACTCAAGGATCGCAGCCTAACCTTTTGGGTCCCTTTTTATCCTCTAGTTTTCTCTTCTCGACCTTCACTCGTTTCCCCTGTTTTACAGTGTTCCCGAAAAACAGTTGTTTTCTTTGTCTAATTCTTCCTTGTAGAAATGGCCTTGCATTCGTCTTGACTTTGTGGCATTGTCCGATGCTTCTTGGTAGTCCTTTTGTGGTGGGCCTCTGACATGGAAGAAGGAGCCCCCGATGCTCCATGCCATGAGACATCCTAAGTTTGAGATCTATGTCCTCGCAGAAACATGAAGGACTCATTCACAACCTTGGATTTCATAGGTAAGATCAAAAATCTTGTATTCGCTCATCAACTCTTCTATTGTTTTCTCGTTGTCATTCACATGTCGTCGAGGGGAATAAACTCGGTCAACAATGGACCTGAGTCCCCCTACATTTCTAATTGAACAATTGTTTCTACAAGGGCACTTTGGGGATTTGATCACCCTGAGCCTTTTGATCGCCGATCTACTGGAGTGAGTTTCTTTGCTAGTTGTACAAATCTGATTGGTCCACATCAAATGGGCCCAAGGCCTCAGTGGATAACAATCGCCTACATGATGTTTTCTTGTTTTCTAATTTGCCTATTTTCCAAAATTCATAATAAATCATTGGATTCTCAGAAAAATGATAAAAAATATGTTTTCAAAATGGTTTTTTGACAGGAAGTATTCAAAATGAAAAGATATGTTGGTTATAGTAATTAGGGTCTCAAAACATAAATCTATCATTAACTTGACACCAAGAGAACCGTGGACCCTAGATTAGGTCCCGAGTAGGGTTTAATTTGTTTAACGTGATGGTGACACTTTACAATTTACGTACATGCAAATAAAAGTTGGATTGCTTGATTTTCTTGTTGATTAGATAATATATACCAAATGTTCTGCAAAGCTCACCATCAAGGTAGGTGGTTATGCCTACGAATAATTGCCTTAGTTTATTGGTGCTTTTTGAGGTTTTTCTTGAGGATTGAACAGTTGAAATGTTGGTTGTTTATTTAGTTCTATTCAATTATAATGTCACTATGAATATCACATAAAAGAAAGATTATGTGAAGAAAATGCCAATTTATATTTGCAAGTATTTGTTGGAATATATGTTATTATCTACCTGCACATTTTGGATGCACCCCATGTACCATTATGGCAATATACCGATTGTGTATTTGTTTCACGCGGTTTTAGGTATAAACTGATATACATGATAAAGAACATGGAGATAAAGATGAAATTGTCATGAAAGCATTAAAGATTTGGAGGATTTAGCCAGTTGTTTCTTCTCAAAAATATAATCCTAATGATAGTAAGTTCATGTAACCATTTCGTAAACTATATCTTAAATGAACGAAATTATTTATCTATTTTATATTATTTTATTAAAATCTGGATCATTGGGCAATTTGTGTAGGTAATGTCTCTCATCTTTTTGGTATACCTTAATTGGGGGTTGTTGAAAAATGAGATCATTACACTCCTTGTTAAGGAAGTAAGGTTTGTCGTGATAGTATTTTGGATTACTATCACAAACAATCTCTCCTAGTTATCTTCTAAAATCCCTAGTGTCCTTAACCTGACACATTGAGCAAAGACATAGGTATTTATATAAAATTTAATTTTGAATATTATGGTAAGTAAATAGTCGATTATTGGAATATTCAACATTTCCTTGACTTTTTTGAGTAAATATAGGGTATTTTATGTGATGTCTTTTGTCTGTGATTTTATTTTTTGGTTCAGAAGCAATGCTTTGTTTGTATCCATTTTTTGAAATGGACAATATCTCACAAATTGACCTCAGTGCATACAATTTATTTATGTATAGAATCTAGAGTGTCAATGTCATTTTCCCCACATCTTATAGAAAATGCATGTTTATATAAGCAATTTTTTCATATAACTTTGTTCAATTTATGCTCTAATAGAAGATTTTGATTCATGTAGTGTATAGGAAACATGTGATACATAAAATTTTGTTAATTATGTTCCCCTTATTTAATCTAGATATATATGATATTATGGATCTACTAAAAGCCTCGTTGATATGGCCATTTCCTATATTGATTGTTTGTCTGCATCTGTATGTGAGGCAACGATGTTTGGTGTCTGAGTTACTTCCTTCATCTCATTGGTACCTTTAATTATTTTGTTTAGTTGTTTTGTACCAAAGGAGGATGAACCTAGATATGATGTGTCCACTTCTAGTGTTATTTCATTGAGTTTGATAATTTTGTGAACCTAGATATGATGTGTCCCCTTCTAGTGTTTTTTCATTGAGTTTGATAATTTTGTGATTACATAGCTTGATAAAATGATATTATTGTTGGTATTGGTAATTATTTCTGAAGAGAAATTGTGACTATTTAATTTTTCTTTTCTTGTTGTTTTATTAAAAAGGCAATGCAAAACATATTTAGCTATCACAGAATTTTCCAAGTCTTTGTTTCTAAAACTCTAGGGAAGGAAATAGTCAGGTCATCAATCCCCATGCTGGAAGATGGGGATTTGTGTTTTACTTCTTCACCAGACATAATTATATGAGCCATGTTAACTTCTTTAGGTACAAGGTGATTACTCCAACCATTTTGTGGGTTTATCAACTCCAAAAGTTGTTTCTAATCCCATATAGAGACTAAATAGTCATTTTCATGCATAAGAATAGGACTTGGTGATACTTGTCCTCTATTTGTATGTGTACCCACCCATGTTTGACATATGGGATATGTCACCTCCATAGCAGTTGGAAGTAACACCCTTTCAAGAACAGAATGCTTGAGAGTGTATTCCATACAAAAGGCACTTGTAAACATGGTTGGCAGTACAATGGGTTTGGGTATAGTGAAAATTGCTCATTGGTGGAAGGATCTCCTTAAATCCCACGTTACTTATTATGGAGAAAGTATCACATAATTTGGTTGTCTTATTAATATTGGTATTTGGGAAAATATGAGATATTATATTACTCAAGGAGCGCCTATTGTTGCATGACAGAAGGTCAACCATCACTACAAATTTGTGGAGTTATGGACACATCTTGTGAGAAATAAATTGACTCGTTATGTGATGTTATTTGATGAAATTAGACATGTCAAGAGAAGAAAATAACCATAAGGTGGAACAATAAAAGAAAAAGTGGATATGTAGAAGGAGGATAAGTCAATCTAGGTAATGCAGAATGCATACCTAGAAGAGATAATGTACCTTCTTCTAATCAGCAACATTGAAGGTATATCATTAGAGAAGAAGGAGACACACATGTAATTACCATATGTTGAGAGAAGGTAGAGAAAATAAATAGAGAGGTAACGATTCATTATGGTCGATGTTACTAGTTATGAGTAGTCTTATTCTTCAAGAACATCTAATAAAACTAGAAAATTATATAGAAGATTAGTAAGGCCCTTGTGCAAGGATGACTTCTTCATCAATTTTGCTTCTTTCAATCTATCCTACAAAAAAGTTCATGGTACTAGCAATGATGACATTGCTTAAGAGAACTAAAACATTAACATCACTAAGATAAGAAAAATCAAACATAGAAAAAACTATATGATGTCCTAAACATATTACACCAAACAGGCCAATAGAGGAGAGTGGGTCTAGTTCGAGTTAAATTTCACAAGTTAGAGTCATCGAACAAAATTTTAAGGGAGTGATAGAGTTTTTGTATTGGTGTAGCAGTTGTAAATCTTCATCATCCCAGACATCTTAAAGTAGTAGCTTTTGAACTTAGTCAAAGTAAGGATGTCTATGTATGTCTTATCTATCGAATTTGGGAAAAATTATGCTTGGATCTAGGTAAATCAAAAGAGATATATACAATCAATAGGTAGATACACACATATATTAGCAATATTTATTCCATGATTTCAATAATGATGTAATGTATAAGTTATCAGTATTGTCTATGTCTTTCAAAATATCTTGTTGTTTTTTCTTTCATATACCAAATAAGGAGCATAGATTAAAGTATTGTTCAGACACTGTAAATTTGTATTTTGGGTAGTAATTGATAATAAGAAGTTTATCACTATTTCAGATTAGGTTCCATAATAGATTGGCATATTTTTTGTGTACTAGTAAATAGAAAAAAGATTATTAATGGTATTTGTATTTACCTTGAAAAGGAATCAAAGGATGGATCTCTAATATTTTTATTAGAGAAGTATATCTAGTGGGATGCATTAATTTATGTTTAGCAAGCCAAATGAAAATCTTGAATCTAGATGGATTTTTAAGCCCCAACATTTACTTGTAAAATTTAGGTTTGATACCAAAGGAAAAAATTAGTAAGCCACAATGACTAAGATCGACTTGTTCACCCCATATCCATGGCATATTTTCACCAAGTATTAGGAGCATAACGGAAAAAATGATATCATGTAGAGTCTTTTTGTAGTGTGTTAGTATGATTGTATTATTCTCTCAAGTTTATTATCTCTTTTGGAAGTGAATTTTATCCTAACCCATTCTATGTAAGACCCTAAACCTATATATTTACCTTCATAATGATTTTTCCCTATTTTCATGATTTATCCAAATTAATATGGATTTTTATAAGTTAATTAAATACTAAAAATTAGGATTTGCGATAATGTGCACACAATTAGTGTGATGTACTCAAATTTTGGTGATGTATTTTCATTTAAAGTGATGGACATAAAGGGGATAATCCATTGAGTCCATGTCGGGCAAGTATGCTTGAGAGCTAGCTCACAGGAGTCACATGGGAAGGTCCTTCCAGCCAAATGTTCATCATGGGGACATCCTGTGCAGGGGTATCGTAGGTGCACCTAGAGGCCCAATGTGTGTCAGGTAAGCATGACGTGGGTGCATCAATCGGGCCATTGGTTTCCTAATGCATGTCAGGGGGGGCTTTCTCAGTACATGTCGAGGGCTTGTCAGATATATGTCCTCCATGTCAGATGTTGTCAGATTGGGCATAACTTTGGTTGTTTTGGAGCTCTATGGAGGTTATTTGGGGGTTCTATGCAATGTTTAACCTCCCTCCACCTATGAATATGTCATTCCATCATTTCAAGAGGTCATTTGCATCATTTTGAGATACCACATAGTTATTACAGCAAGAGCAAAACAATCCAAATATTGTAGCTCTTGCAAGTGCTTGGATGTTAGTGATTTAGCTTGTTTTGGAAGACCAAAGGTCAAATATCACATTTAAGGTTATCTTACCATATTTTTGTTGTTTCTATCCCTTATTTCCTTCTTGAATGCAGTTCTTGGCTTCGATGATGGAAATATGCCTCCTTGGCTAAAGACATATCTTTTCACCATCTTTGGCCTAGTTGGAGATAGAGCTAGCTTGGTTGGATGTTTTTGGGCTATTTAGTGAAGATTGGATCTCGGGATTCATGCTTTCTTATTGGATCTTATGTTCTTCATGAAAGACAAGTGATTTAGCCACTATTTACATTGGTTGTGTGCAATACCTACATGCAGTTACTAATCTCACTAAATAAATGTTATAAATGCTAAAATGATGTTTTCTGAGCTTTTACGCTATGCTATGAAGAACTTAGGGATTGTTGCCATTTTTTGTTCCATGTTGTTATGAAAGATGATGAACCTTCCTACTACCATGTTGTTGCTAACTTATAGTTTTTGTATGTTTCTTGCCATAATATGACCTCTTTAGATATCTTTACTATTTTTCCCATGAATTTCACATAATATGGAATCTTTGAATGAAAATTTGCAAGATGGTTCCTTAATGATAAAAGAATATATTTATAAAGTTAGACATGAATTGTAACCATTCTATGGGAATGTATTTGATATGGCTTAAAATGGTGGTGTTGGCTATGAATATACCATTTTCACATGAACTAGGGTTCTAATGTTCTAATGGTGTTGTATCACAATGATACATTTTGTATTATACCTTTCATGATTACATAAATATGACTAAATGGATTATTTAATTAAGTGAAGTCATAATTTATGCATGCCTTATCCTTGTTATGGAATTAGGGTAGAAAATTGAGTATCCTTTTGCAAACCCAAGGGTTATGATAAGGTACTTATGGTCATATATTGTTGAGTACATGTGGGTTATCAAGAACCCGTGTGAGGTATGGCCCCTTAGGCTTCCTTAAATCACTCATTTATATTATTGCACTAGAAGCCATATATTCAATTATTATGTTATCACAAATCTACCAGTGTGATTGAGAAAATAAATGTGATGTGATGGTAATCCAGGAAGTCTTTGCGTAATACATGATAAGTTTCATGACTTTATTAGCAAGGATGGACTTTATTTTTTTTTGTAGGATTAAGTGATGATCCCTTACTTATGTTGTGACTTTGATTGAGACATGTGGAGTTATTATGGATATTGGATAATATTAATACTTTATATAGTGTGCTACGGGTATTCACAAACATTGTTCAATAATATGGATGATATATGCCAACTACATAAGGCATAGTTGTAATAGATGTAAACCAGTTGAATGGCATTATTTATTTAGTTGTCTGGGTTCTCAACACTGTAATGGTTTTACTTGTCAACTATGTCCTTTTTCTTACAGTTTTTCCTTACCTTATATTTCATTACTTCTATGGAATGCATCATAAAGGCTATTATTTGTTGTAATAACTACTTAATTCATTATATGTTGTAGATATTATATGTTTAGAATTAAGTGCATGTACTTTGTCTCTTATTAGGAAATGGATCTCCCACTGGTGGTTATCCACTCTTTTTTATGTTCATGTCACCCACCTCAAGATTTTGAGATCGAGGAGTCATCTTCTCTAGGACAACAATAGATGAAGGTGGACATATAGCTTTTGGTTGTGTCTAGGGTTTTCACTATACACTTAAGTCTGGGCAAGGAGTTTTACATGATGACAAATATACACTCAATTTTTGATGTGTATGCTTTATATATGTTGCTCATATTGTTGATATGTATATGTAAATCTTGTATAAAGAGGTTGGGACTTTGGTCATCTGCTAATTACTATTTACATATGAAAGAAAATATATACATATATGATATCTAGACGTTAATGGTGTTATATATGACTATTTTGACTTTTATTCAGACTTTTTTTACCTCTTGTTTATGATGTTATATATGATTATTTTGCATTTTGTTTTTAGAATTTCTCACCCTATGTGTGGGCCTTTGTTGTTGGAGTGTCACATTTGTTGGTATGAGAGTCTAAGTTACCCAGAGTTATGTGGATATAGTTGAATATGTTCTTACAATGTTCTCTATATCTTACATCACTTATGGTTATGTACATATGGTTGAAACAAATGAAGAGAATGAGCATGCAAAGAGCAGTTTCATGCCATTAATGGTTGAGGACAAGAAGAGGACACTAGAGTTTCTGGTGTTGGGAATTCACACATCCCACTGCCTCCCCTGAATCCTATGATACCACTTTACCCAAATTTCTAGGCTATGTTTCAAAAATTGATGTTCATATTTATGCATATGACATATAGGATGTCGATTCCTTCACTTAAGGCATGTTGAGTGTTCTAGTGTTTATGGAAGACCTTTGATAGGTTGAAGAAGGTTGGGTCTATGAAGTATGTTGGCTCTTAGGATACTGAAGATGCTACTATACGGTAGATGGAGCTTGACAAGGCATTCAACATTTTTGAAACATAGTAAGAAGAGAAGATTAAAAATGATATATATATCATGAAGATAGTCCTAGTAATTGGTGTCCATGGATAAGGAGAGGAATACAAAGGTGACCACATGAGAAGAGTTATATTATGAGTTTAAGAGCATGTACTTTCCTAAGTCTACATAACATAAGAAGTTCTAGTTTAAGAATATGCTCAGAGGATGATGTCAATGAAAAATTATGAGGATCAATTTATGGATTTGTTGATGTTCTACCCTCAGGGCTCCAGTAGAGGTTTTAGAATAATGATTGGACCCACATACCAACAAAGGTATAACTATGCACCTTGCGCTCACTCCTACACAACCTAGGAAGACTTCTTGATAGGTCAATCATCCTAGTACTATGTAGGACTAATTATGCTTCTTTTTAAAATTGAGGTCCATCTTATTTATATTACTCCCCAAGAAAGCACAGTGATGTCATCACATTACATAGGATCATCCTTGACCGACTAAGTATGCTGAACTATGGAGTACCTAGTGTTGGGCTATCTGATGTGTGGTGTCTACAATAGCTTGGAGAACAAAATTAATGTTTGATTGAATTCCAACTTCCATTATCATCAAATAGAAGTTTCTACTTGATGTGATAGATTATAGAATAAGAAATTCATCTAGGAATATATTCCTAAATTTTACTTAAACTAACATGAAATAATAACCACCTACAAGAGTATGGTTCTTATCGCGATACAGCTTTAGGATCAAACACAAAGGACAACCTTCCTAAGAATAATTCATATTTTTAACCAATTAAGAAAAGATGATTGACAATTATAGATTGATAATATTATTGTTGCTTAGTTAACTAAATTGACTAAGTAGTATAAAAAATAACTAAGCAATAAAAGACTTAAACATCATGATAAAGTTACCAGGACAGTTGGTTTCACAGTCACCACCTATGTAATCAAATTAATTATTACAACTTGCTGAGTTACAACTATTTATATTAGGACTATGTGAATTCATATTTTTGGGATACAAGTCACATGGGTATCATTTTCCCCATGGATTGGAGGTCTCATTACCCATAAATCTTAACTAATCATCTAGAGAAATAATTGCATTATTTCATCTACATTTCCACACATCCAACTGATAATATAATCCTAGATTATATGAACTCTACATCAAGGATTGTATTAAACATGTATATTGAATGATCAAATCACATAACAATCAATAAACAATTGGAAATCAATCTCATATACATAGATAGATGAGTTTAATAAAAATAAGAATGAAATATGGCGATGGGACTAATCTATGTACCCTAGCAAATGATCTACTCCCTACCCACGTTCAAGATACAAGAGAAAGTAGAACCATATCGGCTCATGAAGAAATTTGTAGTGTATATGAGAAGATTGATGGTCTCGCCACAACTGATAAAATATAGTTGTTTTCTCTATTCCCAATTTCTGATGGAGCACATCTCCAACTTTTAGTTCTTGTCTATGAACTTCCTTGGTAATGGTTGGGGGTGTGGATGGAAGAGATAGGTCATGGATGGCTATTGTATAAGTCCCTCAATCATATTTATAATGTGTCCCAAGGTTTCAAGTCAATTTGAACTAGTCCAATAGTTGTAGGTAGTTTGTTACACAATTCTGGCATTGATGAGATGAGTGACTAGAGGGTCATTCAATTGACTGTAAGCAATCAAGAAATACACTTGTTATGTATATAAATGAATTATGCTTCCAACTTGAATCGTTCAATTGTGACCTCGAATGTGAAATTTATAGCCATTTATGTGTGGGCTACTCTTTTTAGTTGACTAATTGATAAATGGACTGGTCGATGGGACAAACATTAGAGTTACTATGAATTTTCCTGATCTGATGTGTCAATTGACATGGATAACCATACAGTCAACTTAGAAGTATCTTTTGAATTGGGCAGATCAATCAGTTCACAAAATGAAATGGTTGATTGACTGCCTAGATGTATCAATATACATATTCATTTTGTATCTAATTGAGTTCTACAACAAATGATTTTTGAACCGCTCAAATCTGAGTTTGGATGCAAAAGTTAGAGCTATTTTATTGACCATTTATACATCAATGATCCTTACACCAATTATCAGAGTTGGGGAGAAAAAATATGCAAATTCCATTCGTTGTATTAGGATTTTCATGGAGGGATAATTGAATCTCACTTTTACTTGTATCAACCTACAAAAAGAACACAAAAAATATAGAAAATATCAAATAAATTATATAAACTACTAAAAACCTAAATTAAGTGAAATATGTGGTAAAGTGAAATAGAAACATACAAAACTAATTATAAAAATACAACTAAAAATATGAGTAATAGACATTCATCACAATTCTCAACTTGATACTCATTCTTGAGAAACATAAAATGCAAAAGACTTTCTAAATAAATACTTTCAACCAATGTACATGCCTCATGGTCACATCATGCTCAAATCCCTACCACCAATATGGCCAAGAAACCCAACCTCCTAAGATCATGTAACAAGACTTGCCATATCCTTGTTCCTAACTTCGCTTCACAATACCACTTGCTCGTCACCATTACCAATATAGTACAATTCTAAGAATTTCATGAAAATTTCAGGAACCCATAAAATCACAAGCATGCACATAATCGAATGTTAGGATATGGTAAATGAATATTGATGAAGCATGAAACAAGCCCCTAGGTGGAATAGAGTGCATGAAGGTATGGAGGGAAAAAAGCACATCTCTCCTCTATTTGACTTAAGGTTTCACTTTATGCAAATAAATGTACAATTTTTTCTTGCACATCTCATCTTTTCTTCATTATGGTGATATTCCCCTATTACATAGAAAGGGGTATGGAAGAAGTGGTCACATAGGGAAAGGGTGTTGTGCCACCTCCAGCTCAGGGTTTGGCACAATTCATGCCTTTTTTTTGGTGTATGTAAGGTAATAATATGGAATAATAAATGTAGAAAAAGGTTTAGATCATGTGCAAAGTTTGTTTTTATGATTAAATACATTGGGTTATTCCTCTAATTCACTACACCCAAATAACGATAGGGTAAGGGAATGCATGGCAATGCCATAGATATGATTCACTAATCATTAGGAGCAACATCGTGTTTGATCCCTATCAGATCCTCTAACACATGCCATCCTTTCTTGGGAACATTATGCTTGTATTAATTGGATACAAAGGGTGATTTCTAACCTTGGCATGTTTTTCTAAGTATAGTTAACATCAAAAACTTACTTCAAACAAGGGAAGTTGTATCACAAATTCTATATGCAATGCAAGCAAGAATGTAAACTGAACCAACTAAATATTGTTCCCCACTATTTCAAGAATGAAGATCTAAAATAGAAATAGTGTTAAGCTACATGTAATGCAGGTAATTTAAACACAAATCAAACATGCAATATTAACATATTGAATTAGAAACAAGAATTTAAAATAGATAGGTGTGTGTGTGAAAAGGAGTACATACCATCATACTTCGACTCGGGCTTAGAAATTTTCTCATCCTCGAGTAAATGGTAAATCTGAGATGGAGGTTAAGAAATCCTTGATGCTAATCCAAGAGATCTTGGCATGTCAACAAAGGTACATCTAAGAGGAATATGAACAAGGGATAGAATCTTGACCATGAGATCTCAATGATGCAGTATATGATTAGTTAGTTGTGAAAGCTCAAATGGACTATTAGGATGCTTGAGATGACATTTTTCTTCACTCTTAAATACAACCAACAAGATCCACAAATACTCCTTGTAACACATGGGCCCACTGCCCAAGGCTCTAGTAGAGTTTTAGGAATGAGGACTGTCCCTACAGGCCACCACTAGCCTTAACTGCACGCTTTGTCCTCACTCACACGTAAGCCATTATAAACTTCCTGATTTGTCACCCATCCTGGTACTACTTTGGGATGAGCATGTTTAACCAGAAAATTATTTAGTGATGGGATCCCTGAAAAGGAGGCTCAGCTTGGGGATATAGGTAGTCCAATCATTCCTTTTAAGATCAATTTATCCAAGGCCTTAAATCTTGGGATGTTACAATCTCCCCAACTTAGACTCTTGATGTCCTCATCAAGGATCAACTATATAGCCTCATAATATATCCCCGTTTTAGTGTAGACCCAGAATGGCTCATTGACACCCAGCTTTCGATCACAGAAAACCAATGCAAGTCTCCATGGACAGCCTTTTCGGACTTGCCTAGACTGCGTGGATCACGACTGGCATGCCACAAGCCCATGTGGACCCCACCTATTGAAGGGGTTATGGCTATGATACCATTTGTAACACCAAGGCCCACTTCCCAAGGATCTAGTAGAGTTTTAAGAATGAACAGTGGTCCCACAGACCACTACTAGTAGTAATTGCACACTTTGTCCTCACTCACGCGTGAGCCAGGATAAACTTCCCAACTGGTCACTTATCTGAGTACAACTCTAGGCTAAGAATGCTTAACTATAGAGTTCTTTAGTGATGAGATCCCTCAAAATGAGATGCACTTTGGTGATATAGGTAGTCCAATTATTCCTTTTAAGTTCATTTTATCCAAGGCCTCAAATCCTAGGACGTTATACTCTTCCATTAGTAAAGGTAGTTAGTAAATGTGTGGGAATCTACAAGAATTGGCAGAAAGTAGTAGTGGTGCTTCTCTAGTGGCCTCAAGATTTTTTCATATGTGAAGATCAAAGGTGGATTGTATTTGTTTATTGCTAAGGTAGTGTGCGATAGATCTCCAATTGGTACTTCCAACTATGCTAAATTAGGAGGAGGATCTTTCTCTTCTTCTTCTCATCACCTAGAATTTCATATAGAAGATGTTGTTTGACATAACAGGAACCATCTCATCTGTGAAATCTATATGGCAAATATTTTTATATGTCTGTGCATCCACCTGGTCTACATCCCCATAAACATCAAATTAAATGGAAGTAGTGAGGTCTTTTAAAATATCAACATGTACATTTCGATCATATGTGCATGTGGAACACACCCAACTCCTCAATGAGTCTAGATAGATTTTGAACTAAAGAGGAGATGGAAAAATCAATATGGTGTGTAAACCTTCTGCTGGAGTGATGCCTCATCATTTGAAACAACCAGATGACCATTAGAAGTTAGTTATTTGTCTTCTTGGATAGACTCACCCATCATTGGTTGATCATCATAATCATATGGATCTTGGTCTACAATATGGAAGGTGGTGAAGTTTCAAGCTATCGGGAGATTGTGCTTTCATGTGAGATGGTTGTGCCTCCAATCTTTTTCTTTGGGCTTCTCCATCAGCCAGCATTTCTTGTTGGTTAGCTAACATATTCTGGAGGGTATCCATCCGTTTATCTTTGTCGGGTGGATAATGATCTACATAGTTAGGCTCTTCACCATATCTCTATTAATGATTGTAGTCCCACTCATATGGATAATAATTATCATAGCATGGATCTTCATAGTAATCCCCAGAACAAGATGGACTGAAATTGGAAAAGTAATTGCCCTACTAATACATAAAATTGCACTCAACAATGATTTTTCATAATATTATTTCAAATTATGGATGAGCGTCAAGGCAATTTACTGACATATGGTTGTAATAACCACAAACTTGACATTGCTCGAGTTGCGATGTTGACCAATTACATTTAATTTGCATGCCTAAAAATTAGAAAACTTTATTGTTAGTTTCAAAAATAAAAATAGTTCAATGAATTTAGATATAGTATTTTTTATTTTTGTAAAAGATGGGGAAAATAAAATTATGAATATCTAAAATAGAACAATAACTAAAAAAATAATATAGTAAAAAAATATAGAGCTAATTGAAAAACTAAAAAAAATAAACGGAAAATATTAAAACAAACTAAGGGGTTAACAAAAACCAAAATTAGAAAACAAACCAAAAAAATTATAACATGCAAAAAGGAAGAAATTATCTATCACTAAATTGAAAAATTCTTGTCCACTAATGATTTTATTGATAGTTGAGCTAACTATCTGGGTGAGAACTTGTCGACTCTTTACATTAAACAAAAATTGCTCAAAATCACTCTTTCCACAAATGGAAGTAGTGTAATATCACATTAGATTTATGAATAACTAGATTGAACATGAAGGATTCCTAGATTAAGTATCTCATAGTAAGGGTTATATGATGATTAAGGTGGTTAAAAATCTAAAGGGGGTTAGACAAAGACTCATCAAATGGAAGAAAGATAAAAATTGGCAACATCATTGGTAAATCTAGAGCCCTAGAATCTTGGGATTAGATTGGTCAGGAAAGTGCATACAAGGATCTTTATAATGGATTTACTAGAGGAATCTAGAATCAAAAGAATTCATGAAATTAAAGTTATTAAAACTGAAGAATCTTTCATCTGGAAAAAATTTGAGTGTAATGGCTTAACATCAGGGACAAAATAGTATGTCCTCTTATGACTCTCTCAAAACCAGGACACAAGGAATTATATTCATTCTCTCTATATATAAAGGAATTTAGTGTAATCATCCTACTATTATCAAACAACATATTGTTTACTATGACTTTATCTTGTATTCACAAGGTTGTTTGGAATAACGGGTGGGATATTCCTAAACTGAAAGAGGAGAAAATTTATCTATTAAATTCTAAAATCACTAGAGAAGAGATTGGCATAGTAATTTTCAAGTCTAATTGTGCTGAAGCCCCTGGGTCGTAAGATTTTAATGCCAAGTTATTCAATAGTTTCTGGCATATTATAGGTAATGATGTTAATAAAGTTGTTTCGATTTTTTTAAGAATTTCATTACCTTGATTCCTAAGAGGAAATAATATAAGACTCTTAAGGAATGAAGGCATATTGCTATTTGTAATTTCATTCAAAAAAATTATATCTAAGATCATGGATAACATATTGAGAAATTTTTCTTCATGATAATATCGGTGTCAGTCATGTGCTTTATCAAATGAAAAAATATGAAAGATGTGGATTCTATTGAACTTATGAATGATTTTAGTAACTCTAGAGGTTCTAAGATGTGTTTAAAGGTGGATATCACAAAGTCTTATGATTTTTTCATTTAGGATTATCTACATATGATAATGAAGCATATGGTATTTTATGTTTTTAGTGTAATTGGGTTCTCACTCTTCTTGATTTGGTCACTTACCATCTCATGATAAATGGTAATATGTCTAACCACTTCAAACCATCAAATATTTAAAGAGAAGGATATCCTTTCCCCCCATTATTTTGTCTTATGAATGTAGGGATTTTTTAATATCTCCAATTCCTTTGTCTATTAATAGAAGTTTATGATTACATTCTTCTGAGGAATTACATGTATCTCATGTCATTTTTAAACAATCTAATGATCTTTAATAAATATATTAAGGATGATGCCCAATACTAAATGAGATTAGTAACGCTTTTGGAAAACTTTTTGGATTGCACTTCTATAATAATAAGAACTTGGTGTTTATTAGAAAACATGTAGTCATAGATTATATGTGTTCTATCATGGATATGATGAAGTTTGGATGCTAGCTAGATACATGGGGATTCCCATGTTTTGTGTAAGATTGATCAAATCTATATGCCATCTTGTCATTGAAAAAATAAAACCAAAGTTTTGTGCTTAGTCCGTGGTTGGACGTTCCAAACTTAAAACTTCCTTTGTCTTGTTTATGTAACTTTTTAGAGCTATTACTTTCCATGTCCTTGTACATTTCTATAATTAGATGGATACAACTTGTGGAAATTTTATATGGAGTGACAGATGGTAAGAGAAACCTATCCATATGATGTTGCGAGATAAAGTTTGTAGACCTAAGGTGGAAGGTGGTTTAAATATTAGGAAAGGTTTTGATGTGAACACACGAGACACACTGATTTAATTACCAATTTCTAGAATATTGCAAAAGGAAAAGAGCCTTAGTGGATGTACTTAAAAGGAGATTCCATGTGATAGTGTAAACAATACCCCCATCTTTTATGGATGTGGAACAACATCTTGAAAGTGAAATATTTGAAGCATGTTGATTTTATATTGAGGAATGCTGCAAAAATACAAAAGTGGAGGGATCCTTGGCTTATAAACCACAAATTGCCCCATGATGTTGTAGATCCCACTCTATGTCTTAAACTTGGAAAAGGTAGTTGATTTTTGACTGGTGGATAATTCCCAGTTCAAGAATAATTCTTCCTCTCGATGATTTTCTAAATTACAATTATAGTCCCTCTATTATTGAAAATGGAATTCTTTTAAATATGAAAGCTTATGTCAATCTTTAATGGCTTATCAGCTACTGCTCCTCTTGTTGCTCCTCAACCTCCACTGCACGATCTCTACCTCCTCATTGTCGTCCACCTAAAAAGGGTGTGGGAAACCCACATGTGAGATTCCAAATCTTAGTGGGAGATAAAACTCACCACCAACTCTATAATTATCACAGATAAGATAAACTAAGCACAGTATAATTACTATTATGTGAAGTAGGTAATGATTATTAATAAGAAAAGCATTTCTTATCTAATTTATGGAACATATTAATAATTTAAAAGGAATATGATGAACATGTATATTTCCTATCAACAACATTGTACAAAGATCAATTAAGGCCTCAACCAATGTTTTCATATATTGATCCTACACAATATATTGCACAGCCAATTACATATTTCATTATGCCCTGAGGATTTGAGTCGTACCACCCAAATCCAACCGACCACTTGATAAGTTGAAATCGGTGCCATGCAAGGTCTAATGGAAGAGTCAGAATCCACAACCTCACCTTCCTTGGTCAGTACAAGTGAATATGTAGAGACATCATGGGTCAACTACTTCCAGTGACATTTAGTCTAGCTATACAGATTCAGCCCACCTTAGTATAGGTCAGAGTGCTAGTAAGTTATGAATGCAGTCACACTCTTCTAGGGTATGGCTTACGACCAATCCTGTGATATAGATTATGGAGATACAGTCTAAAGTTGCACTCTTCCAGGTAAGGCGTGCAGCCCATCCTGTGATATAGATTATGGAGCTACAGTCTAAAGTTGCACTCTTCCAGGTATGGCATGCAGCCAATCCCATGATAGATATACATTCAGGACATAGGGAGATACCTCACCTTGCACCCCATGTATTCAACAATATGTGTTACTAGTTAAACTCATTTCATCATTCAGTAAATGCTAACACTAAATGGATCTATGGCACAGGGCAAACTACACTATTAGATTCCTCTTGATTAATTAGACCAGTTTAAACACCTTTAAGCATCAATCAAGTTACAACGTTCAACCCCTGAACAAATTCTACATTAATAAGGGCATGACACATCACCAGAACACACGAAACATATGAGGTCTGATCACATGAATTTATGTTTATATTTCAACATGTGTCCATCACAAGGACTACATATCTTGGGGTAACAGCCCCTCACCTCATTAATTGAGTAAAACATCTCATGCAGGGCATCAAGACAACATTAGGTCATCATACCTTTTACATTATCCTTTTGTGTCACCATATCAAATGTGACTCACAAGGCTTATTCAAATAGATCATAACCACTATAGCTAATTCCTGGCTAGGTACATTTATTGGTTTTGCTTGCATAGTTAGAATCTATTAACAAGAAAACAATACATCATCAACACCATTATCTCGTAGAGCTCATGTTATACATTTCACATTATCACAATTAGGGTTTCACTTTACTCGATTAGGGTTTACAAGGTTGGATCAACAACCTCCCTGAAATTATCACTTTCATCATCATTATGAGGTATATTAGGAGATATGGAAACATGCTTCTCATCATCATGATAACACGTGTTATGAGGTATAGGAACATAGTTATCAACATCATACGTACAACTACTCCATAGGGTATCACATTATACCATGTAACCCTAACATCAACATGGTGTAACTTAGACACCATCACAAGACACCGATTAGGGTTTACACATATGGTGTCAGTTAACCCTAAGTGTGTCGGGCAACCACTCCAACGGGGGTTATTGGTCTACCTACTCAAGGTGTATATTGATTTATCATCACCATGGGTGTGTCAGACAAAACCCCTCAAGAAGAGGGTGTCATCCAACCCCTTCTATCATACAATGCCATCACAGGGGTGTGACGAGCATCGAGTGGATAACTGGCATCATTGGTGCATTGGGAAACGCTCAAGGTGAGGGCTAATTAGGGTTCCAGCAACACATTAAGCCATGATGGCTAGAGCACTGATGGGCAATGCACATCAAAACAATGCTCCCATGGCCTCTACACCAAGTCGTGACAGCCACAGGTGTATCGGGAAGCGACGCCCAAAGAGGGGTGTCGCAAGATATCGAGAAATGCATGTGTGTGTGGCATCTCAAGGGTGACGGGCTCAACAACATCCCCAAAGTGTGACGGCCAATCCAAAAATGGCTAACATCCCTCGTCTAACATCGGCCCACTCATACCCAAGGTAGGACGATCTAAATAGCATCAACACATGTCAACCTAGACCTAGACAAGGTCATGATAGCCTATCACAAAGGGTGATGGCCAGTGGCATCACAGGTCGTGACTGCCCCCCAAAGCCTAATGGTCTAACCTACCTATAGGCCTCCACATACATATTAGATTACACAAACATATTGGCTTCATTATATCCTACCTTAGGATGGCGTTACAAGCAAGGTAGAAAGGTGCAACACAAAGGTAGCAACTAAGCAAGGTTTGTTTTCCAAAATAAAACACTAAACTA
This sequence comes from Alisma plantago-aquatica, assembly GCA_963693085.1. Taxonomy (NCBI): domain Eukaryota; kingdom Viridiplantae; phylum Streptophyta; class Magnoliopsida; order Alismatales; family Alismataceae; genus Alisma; species Alisma plantago-aquatica. The sequence continues at coordinate 975,112,042 of OY856413.1, read as the reverse complement.
CTCAAAAGAGTTACTAGCATGGAAGTAATAACGAGCCAAGGATGGAGAACAAGATAGAAATTAAAATGTGTTAAATAATAAAGAGGTTTTAGAGTTATATAACCCACCTCAAGGATCACCATGAAGCTCTAAGCTCTAAGGTCAAGCTCCAAGCTTCACAAGCTCAAGGTAGAAGAAGATCCTCCAAGCTTGATCACCACAACACCTCTAAGAGAGAAGATGGGAACCAAGGTTAAGAGAGCATGATAGGGAAAAGTAGTAACCAAGGTTGATGGCCGAGAAGAAGAAAGAAGGAGAGAAAGGAAACTAAGGATCATGGTTTACCAAGGTAGAGGAAGCAGAGAGCACTACAAGAAAGGAACTCATCCACTAAGCTCTAAGGGAGAGCACTCCTCAAGCTTAAGATCGCCCACCAAAGAGAGAATGCAAGGATAACCAAAAGGGTTCTCTTACATGGGGAGAAAGAGATATATATACAATAGAGGTGAAGAGAGAGCAAGGGGAAGATGTCACCACCTTAGAACTCTAGATGACACTTGTCCACGAAGAAAGAGCTACATGCAACACCAAGCAACAAGGTGATAAGAACTATGTCTCGCCCACTAGATCACCTTCCTAGGTCAAGGCTGATACACATCTCTACCTTTCTTCACAAACCAATAGGAGTAAACCCTAGGTGCCACAAACTAATATGGTTCATCCAGAGACACCAAAAAACGGATAGGATGTCCCTCAAAACATCCACAAACTGATACAAAGCCTCTCCAAGGCTCTCAAGCCCAAGACAATGCCTCTAGGTGTAAGGTACACCTCAAACATGTGTCCAAAACACCAACGATGTCACCACTCATCCAAGGTTCAAATAAGGTGTCCATCTCTTTCTCTTTCCTATATATGATGCCAAAAGAGAGAAGGAACACTCTAGAGGTGGCAAATTTTCACATCAACCCCTACTATGGGTAAATTGTGATTTGCACCAAAACCTCTCTACAAAACACAAGCTCAAACAAGGAACTCAAGCTTCCAACATGCCCTAATTACATCTCAGATGATTAGAGCAAGGATCTAAGCAACATACTTAAGAAAACCAAATAGGGTTATCCCAAAATGTGGGTCAGGATCCTAACAAGCCATAAACCCCTAATAGGGATTTCACTCCCAAAATCCTAAGAAAAAGGGAAGGATACTTCCTCCTCATCTCTTCCTTGAGCTCCAACGTAGCTTCCTTAGCACCATGATGATGCCAAAGAACCTTCACAAGTACAAGGTCCTTTATCTTCAAATTCTTCACCTTCTGGTCAAGGATCAACACTGGACCTTCTTCATAGGTCACATCCTCATCAAGCTCCACCTCCACATGTTGCAACACCAACTCTATATTTGGATGACATTTCCTCCACATACTGACATGGAACACTGGATGCAACTTGTGCAACTTAGGTGGCAACTCCAACTAGTAATCCACCTTTCCAATACGTGGCATCATTGGGTAAGGTCCCATATATCTGGGAGCTAACCTACCTTTCTTCCCAAACCTCAGAACACCCTTCCAATGAGAGACCTTTAGATATACCTTGTCTCCCACTTGGAAATCCAAGGGTCTACAATGATTGTCCACATATGATTTATGTTTGTCCTATGTTGCCTTCAACTATTGTTGTATCACTTTGATCTTCTCTGTCATTTACTGTACAAGATCAAGACCAAGAAGTTGATACTCACATATTTTGTACCAACACAATGGAGATCTGCAACGTATCCCATACAACTCCTCATATGGTGCCATGTCAATACTACTCTAATAGCTGTTGTTGTAGGCAAACTCTATCAAACAAAGATGTACATCCCAACTTTTGAAAAACTAAAGAACGCATGCCCTGAAAAAATCATACAAGGTCTGAATGGTCCTTTCAGATTGACCATCTGTCTGTGGGTGGAAAGCAGTACTAAACTTCAATTGCATACCCAAAGTTGTGCAGTCACTCTCAAAAGTGACTTGTGAACTAAGGACCTCTATCGGATACAATAGTAGCTGGGACACCATGCAAACGCACTATCTTATCAACATAGACTTGGGTAAGCTTCTCTATTGTGAATATTGTCTTCACGGGAAGGAAATGTGTTGACTTGGTCAACCTATCAATGATCATCCAAATGGAATTGTGACCTTTGGTTGTTCTAGGCAGACCAACCACAAAGTCCATAGTTATATGATCCCACTTCCACTGGGGTATAGGCAATGGTTGCAACATTCTTGCAGACTTCTAATGCTCAGCTTTGACTTGTTGACATACCGCACATCTTGCAACAAACTTAGCTACATCTTTCTTTAAGCCTGGCCACCAATACATATCCTTCATATTGTGGTACATCTTGGTACTACCTGGGTGCATAGCATACATGGATGAATGAGCCTCCTCCACTACCAAATTCCTCAGGTTATCAGCATGAGGAACCACTATCCTATTATGGTAACACACTATCCCATCATCTGACTTGTGGAAACCATCATGCTTCTCACTGTTGAAGTATGATCTAATCTGTTGTATCACAGTATCTATCTATTGAGCTTCTTTGATTCGTTGTCTTAGTGTAGGCTTCACCTATAGTTGTGCCAAAAAACTGGCTAACAAGGAGACTTCCAACTTGACATTCATTTGACGTAAGGAGACCAACATGTCTCACTTATGACACATCAAAGAACTCAATTGGCCGTTATCTATGGATGAGGATGAGGACTTCCTACTCAACTCATCATCTACAACATTTGCCTTCCCAGATGATAATCAAATCATGTAGTCATAGTCTTTGATCAACTCCATCCAACAATGTTGCCTCATATTCAACTCTTACTGTGAAAAGATGTATTTTTAGGTTCTTGTATTCCTTAAAGATTATGACACTTATCCCCATATAGTTAGTGCCTCCAAATCTTCAAAGCATGAACCACAGCATCTAACTCCAAATCATGGGTTGAATAATTCTCCTCGTATTTCTTAAGTTGTCGAGAAGCAAAAGAAACCACTTGCTTATCTTGGATCAACACACAACCCAAACCAATCTTAGATGCATCACAAAAGACGATGTATCCTTTTCCTTGCTCGGGTAGGACCAGACCTGGTGCAATTATCAACTTCTCCTTTAATGTCTAAACAGCATGTTGACATATGTCATCCCAAATGAACGACACATCCTTCCCTATCAACTTTGTTAGGGGTAGGGAAATTGCACTGAAGTCCTTAATGAACTTCTGATAATAGCCCGCCAGACCTAGAAAACTACGCACTTCATTTGGCATCTTTGGATGTTTCCACTCTGTCATAGACTCTACCTTTTTAGGATCCACGTGTGCTCCTTCTATAGATATAACATGTCCCAAGAAAGCTACTCCCTCAACCAAAACTCACACTTGCTAAACTAGGCATAGAGCTAGTGTTGTCTCAACACTGTCAATGCCTGATGAAGATGTTGTTCATGTTGTTGACTATCACAACTACATATCAAGATGTCATCTATAAACACCACCACAAATTGATCAAGGGACAGTCATAACGTCATGTTCATCAAATCCATGATCGTTGTTGGTGCATTAGTCAGCCTAAATGGCATAACCATGAACTCATAGTGACCATACCTCATCCTAAAAGCTAACTTTAGTATGTCATCCACCTTGATCCTCAACTGATGGTACCCTCATCTCAGGTCTATTTTTTAGAACACCATTGCTCCATGCAACTGGTCAAATAGAACATCTATCCTCAGCAAAGGGTACTTGTTCTTTATTGTGACCTTTTTCAACTACATGTAGTCTGTGCACAACCTCATAGACTCATCCCTCTTCTTCAAAAATAACACCAGAGAACCCCACGTCAATGTACTTGGTCTGATGAAACCTTTGTCAAGTAATTCTTGCAACTATCTTTTCAACTCTACCATTTCTATTGGTTCCATCCTATATGATGATTGATCTATTGGTTGCATTCTCAAAATCAATCTCATAGGATGGGGGAACACTTGGAAACTCCTCAGGAAACACATCCTCAAACTCCCTAACCACTGGCACCTCCTGAATACTAGGAATATTTGGCTTAGTATCCATCATGTGTGCCAAAAATGCCTTGCAACCTTGTCTCAGGATCTTCCTTGCTACCATAGTTGATACAAGACACGTCGGAAGAATCTTTCTATCTCATTGGAAGATCCATGTCTCACTACCATCTACAAACGTCACTTGCTTGGAACTACAATCCAATACGACTATATACTTCTCCAAGGTATCCATTTCAAGGATCACATTGAATCCATGCATGTCCAGTGCTATGAGATCCACTTGAATGTTGTGTCCTGAAAAGGAAAGAACACAAGAAGGACACACATTCTGCAACACCGTAGAACCAACCAACGGGGTTTCTAGCAACAAACTATTCTTCTTACGACTAACAGGAAAAGGACAACTACTAAGCACTTCACGTGTGATAAAAGAGTGTGTAGCACCCAGATCTACCAAAATAGATATAAAGCAAGAAGAAGACAAATCAGAATGAAATAGCCTCGTCTGACCTGTCACCACTTACGGGTTCACCACCGCCTCCGGCTGACTCATAGCATAGAATTCAATCGTTACTTGTTGTCACCCCCATCCTCTATTTCCCAGAGTAGACGATCCAGCTTGTGATGCTTGGCAATGTCCTCATCCTCCTGGCCACTGTTCTACTGTCTCTATGAGTCATGCTAACTCTGCCTCGATGTTGGGTCACTTCTTCACCCCTCTTTGGACATTCTCGCCTCAGATGTCCAATATTCTTACACTTGTGGCAAGCCCAGTTCCCATATTGTTGCCTAGATGGCCCTATGACTGATGTTGATGCAACACTCTGGACTCTCGCAGGTGGAAACCTATGACCTCTGCCCTTACTTGGTGACCATCGCGTTGAGGCACTAAACCTCTGCAAAACTGGCAATGCAAAAAACCTCAGCTTCATAAAGCCTCATGACGACTGCCTTTGAGACTATGTAGACCTCTTCTTGGTACTTGCCTCTCTCTTCTCCTTCACAGACCATTCGATCCTCCACACATACTCCACAAACATGGAAAACCTCTCTCGATTCTCCAAAGCAGCAGCTGGAGTAGACAACTCAGCATTCAACCCCTTCTCAAAATGGTGAATCCTCTCATCCTCCATTGCAGCCATATGAGGATAGAACCTCAACAACTCCATAAACCGTACCTCATACTCATTGATCATTATGGATCCCTATCGAATCCTCTCAAACAAACTGATCTTCTCATCAAGATACGTCTGAGGAAAGTATCGACTAACAAACTCGCATCAAAACTCCTCCCAACCAACCATAACATTGGGTCTCTTCTCCTCCTCTATGGCCCACCAATGGCCAGCACTCCCTCTCAGAAGGTACACTGCATGCTTCACCTTATCCTCTTTAGGGATACCCAGGATCTTAAAGGCCTTCTCAAGCTCAGTCTTCCATAGATCTGCATCTTCTGGGTTAGATGTTCCCTCATACTCAACCGCTCCAACACAGTGACGCCGCTCAAAATTCTGCCCAGTACCCAAAGATTTAGTATGGGGAACTAGTGCCCTAGGTTGAAGTGAAGGCATCCTATCTGCCATATGAGTCACTGTTGCCATAAATTATCCAAAAAGTGATTGAAAGGCAGGGTTTTCTATCATGGCTGTGTCAAACTATGGGACTTCAGGCACCCAATCTTCTCATGCCCGGTTCCTTACACCACCACCTGGTGCTGCAACACTACTCTTGGCAGCATATTGTTTATGTTCTCCAGACATAGCTTTTTCTTCTTCTTCTTCAACTACATAAGCAGAAGTGACTATAAGAAAAATTGGAGGATACTAGAACAGACACAACCCCTAGTCCTAGGTCCCAGTAGACTTAGCTAACCCTAAGCTCTAATACCAACCTAATTGTGACGCCCCACGCCACATAAAGAGAGATTACTCAAAACATAACCACGGAAGAAAGATTAACGAATATATTACTGGAAAACACTAAAAATTAAAACCATTTTCATAAAACCGCCAACCTTCACATATAAGTTCTTTCATGCCTCAAAGCATATACAAGGCATGTTGTCCACATGTAACTAAAGAATTGTTCCAAAACGTATATAAAGGATTCCACCACAACAATTCATAACAGGTATACAGGCCAACCATATAAGAAAAGCATGTTCACAAAACATCTAAAAAATGTTCCCGAAGACCTGAGTGTACAAGGACAGGTCTAGGACTCTATCAATAAAAGACATCCAGGAGCACGTCCAACCTTATCAGCTACTGCTCCTCTTGCTACTCCTCAACCTCCGCTACATTATCTCTACTTCCTCATGCTCGTCCACCTAAAAAGGGTGTGGGAAACCCACAAGGTGAGATTCCAAATCTCGGCGGGAGATATAACTCACCACCAACTCTATGATTATCACAGATAAGATAAACTAAGCAGCAGTATAGTTACAATTATATGAAGTAGTTAATGATTATTAACATGAAAATCATTTATTGTATGATTTATGGAACATTTTAATAATCGAAAAGGAATATGAATAACATGTATATTTCATGTCAACAACATTGTACAAAGATCAAGCAAGGTCTCAACCAATGTTTTTAAATTTTAATCCTACACAATATACTACACAACTAATTACGTATTTCATTATGCCCTGAGGATTTGAGTCGTACCACCTAAATACAACTGACCACTTGATAAGTTGAAATCAGTTCCATATAAGGTCTAGTGGGAGAGCCGGAATCCACGACCTCACCTTCCTCGATTAGTTTGAGTGAATATGCAGTGACATCATGGTTCAACTGCTTCCAGCAACATATAGTCTAGCTATGTAGATTTAGCCCACCTTGGTACAGGTCACGGTGCTAGTGAGTTACGACTGTAGCTGCACTCTTCTAGGGTATGGTTTACGGCCAATCCCATGATATAGATTATGGGGCTATAGTCTAAAGCTACACTCTTCCATGTATGGCGTGCAGCCAATCCCGTAATATAGATTATGGAGTTGTAGTCTAAAGTTGCACTCTTCCAGGTATGGCATGCAGCCAATGTCGTGATAGATATACATTTTGGATACAAGGAGATAACTCAACTTGCACCCCGCATATTCAACAATATGTGTTTCGAGTTAAACTCATTTCACCATTCAGAAAATGTCGACACTGAATGGATGTATGGCACATGGCAAACTACACTATTAGATTCCACTTAATTAATTAGACCAATTTAAACACCTTTAAGCATCATATAAGTTACAGCGTGCAACCCCTAAACAAATTCTACATAAATAAGGGCATGACACATCACAACAACATACTAAAACATATGAGGTATGATCTCTTGAATTTATGTTTATATTTCAACATGTGTCCATCACAAGGACTACATATCTTGGGGTAATAGCCCCTCGCCTCAATAATTGAGTAAAACATCTCATGTAGAGCATCAAGCCAACATTAGGTCATAAGACCTTTTACCTTATCCTTCTATATCACCATATCACATGTGCCTCACAAGGCTTATTCAAACATATCATAACCACCATAGCTCATGCTTGGCTAGGTACATTTATTGGTATTGCCTGCATGGTTAGAATCTGATAACAAGAAAACAATACATCATCAAGACCATTATCTCATAGGGCTCATGTCATACATTTCAGATTATTACAAGATTATTACAATTAGGGTTTCACTTTACCCGATTAGGGTTTATAAGGTTGGATCAACAACCTCCCTGGGATTATCACTTTCATCATCATTATGAGGTATATTAGGAGATATGAAAACATGCTTCTCATCATCATGATAAAATGTGTCATGAGGTATACGAACATAGTTTTCAACATCATATGTACAATTACTCCATAGGGTATCACATTATACCATGTGACCCTAACATCAACATGTGTAACTTAGACACCATCACCAAGACACTGATTAGGGTTTACACGTATGGTATCTGTTAAACCTAAGTGTGTTGGGAAACAACTCCAAGGGGGGTTATCGGTCTACCTACTCATGGTATATCATTTTATCATCACCATGGGTGTGTCAGGCACAATCCCTGAAGGAGAGGGTGTCGTCCAACCCCCTTCTATCGGGCAATGCCATCACAAGGGTTTGATGGGCATTGAGGGGATAATGGGCATCGTTGATGTATCAGACAATGTTCAAGGTGACGGCTGATTAGGGTTCTAGCAACGCATTAAGCCGTGACATCTAGAGCACTGACGGGCAACACGCATCAAAATAATGCTCCCATGGCCGCAATGCCAAGTTGTGACAGTCACTGGTGTATCAGGTAGAAACGCCCAAAGAGGGGTGTCGCAAGGTATCGGGCAACACCTGTGTGTGTGGCATCTCAAGGGTGACGGGCTCAGCAACGTCCCCAAAGTGTGATGGCTAAGGCCAAAATGGCTAACATCCCTCGTCTAACATTGGCTTACTCATACCCAAGGTAGGATGATCTAAACAACATCAGCACATGTTGACCTAGACCTAGCCAAGGTCATGACAACCTATTACAAAGGGTGATGGCCAGTGGCATCACAAGTCATGATGGCCACCCAAATCCTAATGGTCTAACCTACCTGTCAGCCTCCACATACATATTGCCTTACACAAGCATATCGGCCTCATTATCTCCTACCTTAGGATAGCATTACAAGCAAGGTAGAAAGGTGCAACACAAAAGTAGCAACTAAACAAGGTTTGTTTTCCAAAATAGAACACTAAACTATTCAAAAGAGTTACCAACATGAAAGCAATAATGAGCCAAGGATGGAGAACAAGATAGTAAGTAAAAGGTATTAATAATAAAGAGGGTTTAGAGTTACATAACTCGCCTCAAGGATCACCACCAAGCTCTAAGCTCCAAGCTTCACGATCTTAAGGTAGAAGGAGATCCTCCAAGCTCGATCACCACAACATCTCTAAGAGAGAAGATGGGAACCAAGGTTAAGAGAGCATGAGAGGGAAAAGTAGTAACCAAGGTTCATGGATAAGAAGAAGAAAGAAGGAGAGAAAGAAAACTAAGGATCATGGCTTACTAAGGTAGAGGATGAAGAGAGCACTACAAGCAAGGAACTCGTCCACCAAGCACTAAGTGAGAGCACTCCTCAAGCTTAAGATCATCCACCAAAGAGAGTCATCCACCAAAGATAGAATGCAAGGATAGCCAAAAGGGTTCTCATGCATGGGGAGAAAGATATATATACACAAGAGAGATGAAGGAGAGAGCAAGGGGAAGGTGTCACAACCTTAGAACTCTAGATGACACTTGTCTATAAAGAAATAGCCACGTGCAACATCATGCAACAATGTGATAAGAACTATGTCTTGCCCAATAGGTCACCTTCCTAGGTCAAGGCCGATACACATCTCTACCTTTCTTCACAAATTGATAGGGGTAAACCCTAGGTGACACAAACCAATATGGTGCATCCAAAGACACCACAAAACTGATAGGATGTCCCTCAAAACATCCACAACCTATAAAAAGCCTCTCCAAGGCTCTCAAGCCTGAGACAACACCTCTAGGTATAAGGTACACCTCAAACATGTGTCCAAAACACCACCAAGGATGTCACCACTCATCCAAGGTTCAAACAAGGTGTCCATCTCTTTCTCTTTTCTATATATGATGCTAAAAGAGAGAAGCAACACTCTCGAGGTGGAAAAATTTGCACATAAACCCCTACTTTGGGTAAATCGCAATTTGCACCAAAACCCCTCCACAAAACACAAGATCAAACAAGGAACTCAAGCTTCCAACATGCCCTAATTACATGTCAGATGATTAGAGAAACGAGTTGAGCAACATACTTAAGAAAAACAAATAGGGTTATCCCAAAACATGGGTCAGGGTCCTTACAATAAGAGACCTTTCAATGGTACTCAAGTATATTTCAATCGAGATCAAGTTGTATTTAAGATGGGTGGTCTTCATTATTTGGGCACTTTGTGACATCTTTGGATGAATGGCAATCTCATAGCTTTTGGATCTAATCTAATAGGAAGTCATTTGATAGAATTGTTGATGGTCTTGGGATTGTTCCTCGTATTCACCAGACAGACATGGAGTAGCCAAACCAGCTTTTAAGACTTAGATCTTATGTCTTGATCTTCAATTAGGACTGCTTGTCTTGGTGTGTTTGAGTACATTTACTGGCTATTTAAGTGTGGAGAATTCTAGTTTGTCAAATAGCATAGATAGGTGATGACAACCCCACTGAAAATGGTGAGGCCTTCTTCATTGGATTCATGAGCTTTTCACGTGATGAGGTAGGCTAGCATGACATCTTTAGTTGACTGGTTGAATATGTCCTAAATATTGGTTGAATTCAGGCCTATAACTAGTTTCTCATTCAATGTGCACAACAATAAGAAGTACCAAGATTTAGGAAGATAACAAAGGAATTTTTATATATTTATAAGGCAAAATGGAACTATACATAGCCATGAAAACAACCAAAAATGGATGTAGTTAACCACTACACAATTAAAGTTTGCTTGTCTCCAAACATAGTAGTCAACTAGAGTTACGAAAACCTTTTTTACAACAATATAATATCACATTACTTAGGAAACTATATGAGTAGTCACTTAAGGACTTTAAATACTAGTAAATCCTCATTCTCTTCCCATTGTATCTAAATTTAAGGGGACATACTCATGTTTAATATATTTCGCATGCGTATTTAAGTTAGTTCCTCATATTATCAATATAAACTTGACTTATCATATCAATGATTGTTGGATCTTAGATTTGATCTTCCAATGGTCAAATCTGTTTAGCAAATTGTTGAAGAATTCTTTGTTTGCAAGTAAAAAGACTTTTGATTCCTTGTATATACCATCTATATGGAACATGGTATATCTCCACCATTTAGGATTTGAAAAGGATTTGTACGCTTTTAAGGACCAAAAAAAAAGGATATGTTCCCCCAACCAATTGACAAGTAAGGTAATATCATAAAAAATATGCCATAATTATTCCTTCTCAATATGTTTTTCATATTTGTCAATGTTGTATGAGGTGTTGGAACTCACCTAAAGGTGAATCCAAATTCTTCCAAATCGGCCTATAAATCTAGAGGCGTGCCTTTTGTCATTGTCTTCTTTTCATTTCTTTTGTTACTATGATAACAGGCATTCAAATTAATTATATTCAAGAGGTTCTAGATTGGTTTTATCTCATCCAAAGTTAGCCTTTCTGAGATGAAATTTCATTAAATCATCAAGAGAAACATTTGTAAAAAAATAGAACAAGTGGAACATTTCAACAATTGTGATTCCCTATCATTTTGCTTCCCATAAGAGAATAAATTTTCACTTGCAGATAAAATCATTGAGCAAAAAACTATAATCAACTTTAAGCAAAATGATTTTTGTGATAATTCATACGATTTCATTCATAAAAAATCATATATATTAGTAAAATTTTATAGTATTGGGAAAAAGAACCAATTCTGGATAGCCCTCGATAAATACAAACATTCATGACATATAATTTAATGGTCTTAGAAGAAATTTAAAAGTAAAGAATGAAACTAAAGGAAATACCAAACTATATGAAAATAAAGTAAATACAATGAAAGAGTTAGAACTCGCTCCCCACTCCATACTCAAAAGGTTATTTTTCTTAAATCATATAGGGTCGAAATATTGGAACAAGAGAGAGTAAAATGTTGAGTTCTTGTCTTGATGCAGATGGCATGCATGAATGATTGATTGGTGCATGGATTTGAATTTTAGTACAGATGGTGTTGATACCTCAAGATCTATTCCCATAATTGTAAGTAATCTTATGACATTTGTGGCCCTTATCCTAAGACTATTGGGGAGCAAAATTTAAATTTATTGCATTCATTCTTACAAAAAACATTAGAGATTCCAGTAGAGAGGATGAAGAGATCCATCGAGGGTTTAGATTGAATGCCTTTTTCACCTCTCGCATAGGTTTTCATTTATAGAGCAGAAAATAAGAATAAAACTGTGTGTCCTCATGTAACCACTTAGATCAAGAAGTGATGATACTGCTAAGTTGAGTGCAAAAAGTGAAATATGTCACCTCGCACTTAGATTCAACTTTTTTGGTAATAGTCAAATACATGTCAAATGTCTATTTTACTCTTTGAATGTAGTATGTCATTGTGCTATATATCTTTATGCAAGATTTTATGTTGAATATCTAGAAATGATTGGTTTAATTGTGATGTATAAGACTATTTTTTAGTAAAAGTAGAGGGTTCTACATTGTTACAATGAAATATGGGTGTGAGATAATTTTTCATATTTTATTAAATCCAATTTCATGGATTCAAAGAAAATTGATTTCATAGATGATTTTGGATGCATGCTTGCTTCTCGTTGAATCCTTCCAGTCAGTTGTTCTTTTAATGTGTAGGAGTAGAGGCAAAGACATTAACTCAAGACCACACTTAGCCATTTCTACTCCTTCTGTTGTTTTCCTCTTTCCTCAAAGTCATGTGTCTGAGGATTTGTTATCTCCTCTCCTTTCAGTGGGTCTTCTACTAGATTTCCAATTTAAATAGAGGGTGTTTCCAGAAAACTAGGAAAGGGGGGTGTCACTTCAAAGTATTAGTGCAATCAACCTCTAGTATGTCCATGTCATCAACATAATTGAAGTGTGATTTGACTATCAGCATCGAATCTTAATTTATCTTAAGAAAATGTTGAGGTTGATGGAGTGATGGAGATTGAGAGTGTGTTTGAGCTCTTTGTCCGCTATATTCATATATATAGGCTCAAATTCCACATATCCCAATCCAGAGATCTTATCCATCCTCCTTCCTTCTAGGTCTTTAATACACCAGGAGGCCCTCAAAGTGGGTGATCTGTACAGAATGACTTTTTAGGGATGATCAATATGAAGAAGATGATCTGGAGTAATCTCGGCAATCATCTTTGACTTGATAGGTCAAGGAAGGAGCAAAATACTTCCATTTTTCTATGTATGTAATTATTTTATTTAATAGATTTTATTGATCTACAAGAAAAGGAACAAGACTCCTATTTTGTGGTTGTAAGTAGTCTATGACTTCAAAAAGATAAAGATCACGTTTAATTTTATTATATCATAACAAGTAATGGTAACAGTGGGTAAACTAAAAAGGATTAACGTTAAAACAAGTGAAATGAAAAACATGGGTTGTCTCCCAGAAATGATGTATTTAGATCCATCTTACCCTTATTTGAGCATCATGGGGTCAGATTTGATGGTCTTTCCCCTTAGGGTTGGGAATCCCTTGGCTTGGGATCTATCGTCATAGGAGTCTCTACTGATTCAGCAAGTGAGGCTAGATGGCTTTCAATGTTCTGTTTTGTTATTACACTTTTAGCAATTACAATCCCGACAAGAAAATCAACATTTGAAGGTTAAGATCATTAATCCCAAAAAGAAGAGTTGGACATGTTAAAGTTGTGTAAGTTTTGTTGTTCGAAATTTTAAAAGGTTGTATGTTTCGTATTTTTCTTGCCAATTTTGGATATTTCAGTTCTAATTGACAAGTAGATGTTTATTCTTAGAAGCTTTGTATGTTTATATATGAGAACCCCTAATGGTTTTTATAATATAGTTCGTGAAATTTACTTGATCTAGTGATTCTCAATGAATTTGTGCATAAGCACAAACTTTAGGTATATGGGAGATGTCTCCACATATATGATATGCTTAACCAATTCCACGTGTGGGATAGAATTTTGAGATATGAGTTGAATTTTAGTATTTATGTCTAGTGATTTTTTGTTAGATTGTTCATGTTGTTAGAAATCTAGTCTAACTTGGTGGTAGACATGTCCATACTCTTAACTGCATGACTCGCATTATGTATGTCTATATAAGCTTCAAGTTCTTATGCAAGACTAAGATATATATTAAATTGATAATGTTTTTGTTCAATATTATTAGTATCCATATTATCAATGACCTTCACACATTTTTTAAATCACATTTCATAAATGATCCATCTATGGATGCATTAAGAAGAGGTTTCAATTCATTGTTTAGGCCTATAAAGAAATTATTGATATCAACTAGTGAGGTAGGGAATTATGATGAAATTCCATGTAATACCTTTTGAGTCTCTCCCATGTTTCCCTATTTGAAACTACACAGATGAGTTCTATAAGGACCAGTCTTTTCACATGCACAAAAAATGTTAAGAAAAGCATCAGCAAGATCTTGCCAAGAGTGAATAGTGCCATTGAGAATAATGTTATACCATAGATCATCCTTGTTGTGTAGGGAGAATTTAAAAGTGTGCATGTAAACATCCTTTGACATGACTCCATTAGTTTCCACATTTATCGCAAAGGTTTTTAATAATATGAATGGTTTTCCAACATAATGTCTGGGAAATGTCAGGTCTAAATGAGAATGATGAGGTTCATATGGAAGTGGTAATTATTGATATTGATTAGAGGTTTAACAACACCTTGTTATAGAGAATTTACGTTTGGTACATGAAAATCCTTAAATGGATACATGTTGGATCATGGTCATTTTTAAGCCTTCTCTCCTCCTCATGGTTTTTGTCATGATCTCCCATATATGTCATAATCACTATGCCCAACCTTTCATCTTAGATCACAAGCATATGTAGAATGATCTATGGATCTCTGAGTTGAGGTTTATCAATCCAACTAGAGATGAATGTGGTCCATATATAATCTATGTAGATGTACCTATACATATAGGAGAAAATGACCTGAAGATGTGATTGCTAATATAATCTACAAAATTAGTAAATTATTGTGAAATAGACTAGATAAACCAATAATATTCATGTTCATTGTGATCCATGGTACAAAAAACATGATCTGCAGTGTGTGTTATAGCTCATAGAATAAATTTTTATATCTGATTGATTATGATATTTTTCTCTCCTCAAATATGAGTTGTTTCTCTCGATTGTAGGCACAAAATTTTAAATCTGTAAAGTGATCACACAACTCTTCACAGTTGCAACTATATGAGGTTTATTTGTAGTGGATTCAGAATCATTATCAGGATCTTTGTAATAATCATAAGTCATTATTCGGTTTGTATTGGATGCTTTGATCTAAAGACAAGATGATTTTCATAGTAAACTATGACCAAATCTAAGCTAAGAAAAGCAATAACAACTAAATAAGATATGATTGTTTGAGATCAAAGGTATTGATGATGATTTAGAAGTAAATATCTAGATTATAGACTTCTACTTCTTAATCAATCCTCTTTTCTACCAATAATTATTGCAAACACATAAATATACTTCCATTGAGTCAGTTGTCGATATCACTCTACTCAACAATCTCTTAAATTTGAGCATAACGTTTAGTTTTAGAAACTCCACCTCTGTCGGGGCTAAATGTCAATACCTATGATATGGTGCAAAAATCTATATACTCAATGTGGACCTCCTCTTATACAATTAGGATGGATCGATCAACCTGGGTTCACCAATAAGTTGTGGTCATTGCAAACTACCTAGAGAACCTTTTAATAAAGAAATAAAAATGTTAGGGAAAGTATTAAAAATATGTATTAAAATTATAGTTATATGAGAGTAGACAAAATATACATAAATAGTGACTTCTGGTTCATAAATAGAAAGAAGTCGCTCATATATGAGTTGGCTGAACAATGCTCTAGGATATAGCTGAATTCCATCGCTAGTTACAAGTTTCTGGGGATATCAAAACATAGGCTGAGAAGGATGGAGTTGATAGAAACCATACACAATTCTATACAATTTTAAAGTGATTTCAACCATGTCCAATATTCTATCCTTGGCGAGATGGTATGGTGGTGGAGGAGTGGTATGACTTTCTTTATCTAACTATAGTGAAAATGTTTGTAGAAATATCATGTTGCAATTGGTAGAAGGTTGGATGAATGAGTGTATGGCTTGGAGGAATGGAGTAAATGGGGGTGGATATTCAAATCATGATAATTGTTGATAGAGAGGCTATGTTTATAGGAATATGGTCCGAACAATGAGTATATGAGACTTTTGGTCGGTATAGTTTTGTTTAGAAGAGGTCATATCTGAATGGAAAATCTTCAAAATCTACATACTTTATAGGGTCTTTGGTGAAATGGTGACCTCATAATTTCTTGATACGGTCAAATAGGAAGTCATCTGATCAAATCACTGGTCATTGTGGGGTTCTGTACTTGTATTTTATTGAATGAGATTGGAGTACTCGAACAAGCTTTTAAGAATTGGAGCTTTTAGCTTGATCTTAAGTTACATGAGGTGTATTGTCCTGACACAATCTAGTATGTCCACTAACTATCTAAGTTTGGAGAGACCTCATTGGTCATGTAGCATAGTCAGGTGATGGTGGTCATTTGGTAGTGGTGCAGCCTTTTTTGTTGCCTTGACGATCTTTTTATGTACAGAAGATGCTCGTATGATGGTTTTATTTTAGTGGCCAAATATGTCCAAAACATTGGTCAAATTTAGGCCCAAAAGTAGTTTTTTGTCAATTTGGGAAACAACAAAAAGTTTCACGATTCAAGCATATGATAAGGACATTTCTGTTTATGCTAAGGCAGTTATATCCATGAGAACAATTAAAATGGATGTGATCACCACCTAAAAATGAGGTGCACCTTGTTGGTATGAGTAATCAAATCTTCCTTCTAATATCATTTTTATCAAAGGCCTTAAGTGGCGGGATCTTATCTCCCTACTTAGGCTTATGACTTCCATGTCAAGGATCAAGTATATGGCCTTGTAATATTTTCCCCTTTCTAGTGTATGTTGAATTGGTTGGTGTACACCAACCCTCATCCATGGCTAGCAATGCAAGTGTAGCTCCATCAATAGTGATATTCCTTTCCAACATGTATATACTGCATGACTCAAGGTAAGGGTTTTACATGCTAATGTAGACTGCACATATCAAAGGGGGACTAGTTGTAATAGAATTTGTAACACTTGGACCCCCTAGCATAGTTTAGGAATAATGAATGGCCTAGCATACCAACACTAGCTTGGGTTGTGAATTTTGTCCTCATTCATGTGTAGCTTGGGTTCCACTTCCTGACATGTCACCCATCCTAGTAGTACTCCAAGATGATCATGCTTAACTCTAGAGTACCTATTGATGGGATGCTGAAAAAGACATGCAACTTTTTTATATGTATAGATCAATCATTTCTTTCATGATCACTTTATTTGAGGCCTCAAATACTAGGGTTTTACGTTCATATTTTACTCATATAAATAATCCACATTTGAAAAAAAATGGTAAAATAGAATGGGAACTTATTCTTTATACAAGGTCAGTTTATATTGCTTTACATGTATGAAAACAACTTGAATATATAATCCCATAAAGAAATCAAGAGTTATAATTGAAAACATATTATTTGCCTTTTTTAGAAAAACCTCCTTGTTGGATTCCATTATACTTAAAAACATTTAAATAACCAACACAAGACACATTTTGAACCCTGGTGAGAGGAGAACTCACATTCTATCTAGGTAAATATGTATCAATAATATATTAAGCAAGACAAGGTTCTCCTCCTTCAATATATCAAGCATCCCAAAAGCCTTCTTTAACTCCATCATTTGGATATTCACATCTAGTGGATATGCATACCACCCTACTCTATCACACCCACTCTAATCAACCTCTTGAAGGTACAACATGAACCACAAGTGACTCAACATATGAAAATTAAGAATGTGGTAGTGTAATGAGCATATGGTCTATTAGATGTAGAAGGGTGAGTATCAACTTCCCGAGTAAATATAATGTTTCTAGGTCAACTAGTTCCATATAGTTTAGGAGATCTAGTGGAGAATGCACATGTCTTTCTTAACAATCTATCTCATGTTCCTTCAATGCTCCTCCATATAATGTTCCTCTACCATCGGCATGACAAAGCCACTCTCTACTTTCTATTACCATTGTCTTCCCATGTCTGTATTATGATAAATAGTGACTAGATATGGCAAACATTCAAGAGGATACATGACGTCCTAATTTCGTGTAACTCTAGGAAACCCTAGGATATGAAACCACACAATGTGGCACTCGACCCTGGGAGAGTGTAGGAAAATGCCCCAAGTCAAATGGCCATGAAAAACCAAACCAAATTAACTGATCCTAACAAGCATTATCAACATGGCACATATAGTAGAAGTGCTAAAAAATTCTATTCAATAAAATTATCATTAATACAAAAATCCCTAACATATATCCATTAACCAATAATTAGTATACATTGTTATCTTGTAGCTTAAGCCACCACATCTATCACCCAAAAGATATTCATATTCAATATTTAACCATATGCATTTTATTAAAAAAATTGTTCTATCATAAAATGAGTCAAGGATACATAAATATATAAAACACCTCACTTAGGCCCAGATGTACATAAGGGGTCGTTTGAGTGTTATAAATCAATGTGGTGTTGTATTCCACTAGGGTATTCTAACTATAAGACTTTCAACAACATTGTTTGGATAGTGGCTTGTAATTTGTCCAAAATTTGCCATCTAAATGTGGTTTTCACCTTGTGTGCAGTTGACAACCCTCACAAAGGACACCAAAATTAGAAAATTTTTGGAGTTCCACAGGAAGGCTTCTACCTCCAGACTCTCGTGATCCTCCCCCAATCTCTCTCTTCTCCACTAGCGACCTTCCCCTCCAACATTCCTATAGTCCCTCATTATCCTTTTGTCACCACCACTCCTCTTGCATGTTTCTTCATATTCATGCCCACTCTCACTATGGTTTTCTAGTATTTTGAACCCCCATCTACCTCCTATTTCTCATGGTCACTCTCTTCTTCACCCACAAGTCAGGTCTCAGGGTTTTGAATCCCATGTACCTCCTAGTTTGTATTTCATGGTCCTAATGGATAACATTTGGTGTGGCTTTGCTTCCTAATCAATTGTAGCCTCCAGATCCATAATTGGCACTATGTTTAGGAAGGAGAGTCCACCTCCTCCTAAATATTGTATCTAGAAGAGTATGTATGTCCCCTTCTTCTTCCATTGACACCTTCTCCCCCCTTCCCTTATTCCCTTCTTTCCCTAGGATTTTGGGTACCTGGACTACTCATTGAGGGCCAATCTAGTGATAGTCATGAGGTTAGAGCATTAGGTGTCTGGGGAACTTGGGAACCTATATTCTGAGTACATGGAGAGATTGGGTGGGTGATGGACCACGATGAGAATGGAATTTTGGAATCTATATCAATGATAAGCAGGAGATGTGGTGTTGTGTCCCATCAGCTCGTATGGGGTCAATTGCAGCAGTCAGGGTGATGGTGGAGAAGTTATGTTGGGCTAAATTTTAAACCTACAAAAAGCCACCTTTTCATGTGGAAACCACACAATTATCATAGGATAGTATGCATAAGATGTGAGTTAGTCTCCAAGTATCAGTTTACCCATGACACGTATATTCACCAACCTTATGAGTGTGTTCTTCTTCTTCATCTTCCTTCGTACAATCAACATCACTTCTCTTACCTGTTACTTGTCCCCTTCTCCAACTTGCAAGCTAAACTCTAGAACTAGATCAATGATGGAGGCGAGTTTCAATTATTTGACCATTATAATGCAGCACTTACACTATATTAATCATCTATTAAACATTGGTGCCTCTCTCTATGGAACTTTGTATAGGCTTCACCATACACATTTCAAGCATAGCGAGAGTCTGTGTCATAGGAACCTAGGCTTTGGGGTTCTTCTCCAATCTCTCTTTCTTCCTTCATGTAAATATTCATAAGCAAATTTTTCCCCAAAATTTCTTTTCATTCATTGGAATACATTATCCCTCGCATCCCCTTCTCCAACCCCATACCACAATAATGTGACAAACTTATATCCCCCAGTCGGTTTGTCACATGCGATGTTTAACCCAAGATATAATCTCCCTCGCACCATTTGATATCCTTTCTCACTTGTCTATTTTTTATTCATCCACTACTGGTCTGTGACATGAATTTTGATATGTGTGAATGGAGTGCCTATTTTTTTTCTTCTTTTTCATAATTTCCCTTGGGGTACTTCTCCAGTCCCATCCTTCCCATGTGAACTCACTATGAACTCACTAAACATATTTACTTGTCTAGTTTTAGGTTTATGTGGAAAGTGAATGAGGAATATGGGGAATGTGCCAGTATTTGGATGAACTAGTTTATGCTCATCATGCATCCCACTTCTACCGGGTATATCGTAGACCCAATCCATTAATCACCATAAAAGTTTATTATCTTTTCTACATTCACGTTTTTCAATATATTTTCTTATCTTTTTGTAGGATTTTTCTTTTCAATGACTTTTTGAAGAGACATAACTGAAGCTTCTTACAGAACATGGACCTTTTTTTCAAGTATCCGAGTTAGTACTGGTGTCTAGAAATCTTAAAATTAAACTTCTATCTTCTATGTGGAAGCTATTGTATTAGTCGCTCAAAATGTAGTATCATGCTCTCATGAATCTTTTAGTTGTGTGACCACTTCCCCATTTTACTATTGTTGTTGTTCCATTATGAATATGCTTTTCTCCCCACCCCTTATGAGGAAATAGTGCAATGTCTTCCTTTTAGGCTTTGGATAAAATTCATGCTCTCATATCTAATATGTCTTATCAGTTTCTCCTTTGCTATTTGCTTTATGTTCTTTATTGTTGATCTGTTCTAGTTTCTATATGCCACTTGGTACTTGATAATTGTAAATTCTGACCTATTTTGGGACTCGATATGCTTGCTTCTATTTAAAATCTCACTCTAATGATATTTTTAATGAATGTGTTAGTTTTATGCCTTCATAAGGAATGAGTGGTCTATTAGAGTTTCTTCATAGAAAAACAATAATGGATGTGGAAGATGTGAATGAGAAGGAAGAGAAAAGAAAGAAAATCAGTGTTGGTGTTGTTACCATGATTGTGACCAGTGTGATAGCATGGTATGATGATAGTCTCATGGTGAGAGATCCTCCTACTTATTGGGATGCAGTAAGGAAGTGTTACTTGAACATATTATACAATGGTACATATGATGATTTAGTTGAACAATTGCAAGCGAGAGGAAGTGAAATTAATAGGATTTGTGAAGTATTAATAGGGATTGGTGGTTTAGTTCCCACTTAACTTGTTTATTTTTAAACAAGACAATGTGATGTTCTTGCACATACTAGATCATAGTCTCAAGTATCGGGTAGTCAAGTTTCATTATCATAGGTCCAAGGAAATGATAAGTAGAAAGTTTCAAGCAGTCCTTTGGGTTGTTATGAGAATGTGCAAAGAATACATAAAACTACACAAGTGCGCTCTCAATGGGTGTCATAAGATAGAAATGGCTTGAGGTATATGTATTTATTAAAGTAATACTTCAATATTAATACACTCGTACTTATTTTTAACTAGTGGTAACTTCTCTTTTATATAACTAGGACTCTCTCAGTGTGTGTGATGGAATTAACATTCCTCTAAAAGTTCCAGTCAACAAGAAACCTTACTATCGCAATAAGAAAGACGCATAACCACCAACATGTTGGGGGGTTTCTGATCCCAACATTCCTCTAAAAGTTCCAATCAATAAGAAACCTTACTATCGCAATAAGAAAGACTCATAACCACCAACATGTTGGGGGGTTTGTGATCCCAACGAGATGTTCATCTATGCACTTCTTGATTAGGAGGTTTCCTCAAGTAATTCCAGAGTTTTGAAATATACATTGTCTAGAAAGGACAATTTTTGCATTCTAAGTAGTACATGTTAGGACCTCAAGTTCTTATATATATGATATAAAATAATAATGTGACTTATAAATTTTTATGTTTCTGGTGTAGGAAAGTATTATATTTTGGAAGCGGGATACACAAATGGTTCTGAGTTGTTGGCAATATATCGAGAAACATGGTATGAGATGAATGGGTGGGTCGGGATTAGGCCACACATTCATGAGGAGCTATTTAATATCCATCACTCTAGTGTTGGAAATGTTATCAAGAGAGCTTTAGGATTGTTGGTGTGTGGATAGAATATTTTCAAGACAAGTTCCTTTTTTATCTCAAGACACAAATAATGATAATAAACAATTTTTGCATGCTACGCAACTATATCTTGCTTGAGAAATGAGATGACATGTATTAGAAGTCCAACATAGAAAGATTCTTGATGAAATGGATAGGAATATTGTGGGATAGATACCCGTAGATGAGCTTATAACACATGTGGTGGTGACTAGTCAGTGCACATGCTTTTGAGATGCTTTGGCACATGATACATTTCAAGACTATCAACAAATAGAGGTTGCTCTATGGCCTTCATATGTAATAGAATTCATGTAGTTTATGGTTTTATCTTTTTTTTGTACTAGAAATGATGACATTTACTTCATGATTTTATCTTTTCATATGTACTAGAATACATGCATACTTCATGGTATTATCTTTTCATATGTACTAGAGACCATCTATATTTCATGATTTTATCTTTTCATATGTAGTATAACTCTATAGATTGCATAGTTTTATTTATTTTTTATGCATGGATTATATATGGTTTTGAAATGGCTTCAAAAAAGGAAAGGAAAAGTCTAACACAAATTGACTGCTTCTTTTGGGACTTAGATAAGGAAAGGGATTTAGCTAACATCCTGAGCAATGGGGTCTAGACTGTAAAGGAGACAATAGTGGAAAATAGTTGCCTTATATATGGCCACAATGTCAATCAATAGTTCAAAATTCCACACTGAAATCATAATTGCTAATCTAAGAAATTGTGTGACAACATTGAAACGGACATACGCAGTCATGAGTGACATTCTCTCCCGAGGAAGAATTGATTGGGATGGCACAATACAAATGGACAATGTGGAGAATTAGGATTCCTAGAAGGAGTACATAAGGGTATAGTAGATCATAAGTTTTTTAAAATTTTCACTATTTCAACTCAAAATTTGTTGCATATACTAATGTAAAATTATTTGTAGTCACACCAGGATGCTAGGAAATTCAGTTAGAAGGTCATTTCAAACTAAGGTGGCATTATGGATTTGTTTACAAAGGATAGATCCACTTGGAAAGGTGCAGAAATGATTGTTGAATCAAATGTGGTGATGGACTTGGAGGCGATGGATGAGATGGATATAGAAAGCAGTTCCACCAGATCAAATGAAAAAATGAAGAAGCCATCTACTACTCAACATACATAATAAAGGAAGAAGGGAGGTGATACTTCAATTGGTACTATTGTGGAAAACATGGCTTCTGGCTTTTATGACTATATAAAGATTTTATCGACTCTAAAGGGTGTTGAGACAAAGGTCATATATGAGGAAGTGTTTGTCATTGATGGGCTTGATGATGCCCAAATGATGAAAGCATGATTGTGGTTCATGGAAATTGAGAAGCAATTCTTTCTGTTAAAGTCTTTGCTAATGGATAGAAAGAAAGGCATGATCCTCATGTTAATCTAGGTATGGCTCGTGTTGATCATTTATTATACCTTGATTTAATGGTGAGCCTTTTGCTTTAGTATTGTTACTAATCTGCTCCCACATTTTTCAAAAAAATATAGGTGGTTTACTGAATATTCATAGCAATCACGGCTAAATGCATCTAGGTATGGTTGATTGTTCTTTCTTTTTTACTTGGCTCCAATACTACCTCATTATTTCTTGTACAGATTTTGTGATTGGTAATGTCATATGTGAATGTTCTATTGGGTGAATGGGTTTGGTTGTGGATTGGGTGATTGTGATTTTCTTTCATAGTGATAGGGAGGGATGAAACACATGCAATGATTGGGTTGTTTATGTTGGGTTCAACAAATATACACATTAAAAATGGGCAATGATTGATGATGGGTGATGAAGGTCACATAGATATTGCTACTACTTTGCTTTCAGAGTAACGAGGATGTATGGTCACATGGAAATATCACTTGGTCACATGGAAACATCACATGGTCAGATGGTAAAATGGGAGATGGTTGTGTTTTATTGATTGAGTATATACTACAATCCTCTTTTGCAGTAGTGAGATTTATAAGAATCACAAAGGTGGTGGAAGTAGAGGGAGGTGGCTATGGTTTTTGGCGATGGTGGTTGTTGTGAAGGTTGAAGGTTGCTGGGTATTTGGATGGATTGGTTGAAGGTGGGTATGGTTGAGGATTGGGTGATGTTTGAAGCCTCATGGTGGTTGTGGCTTGAGGCCTAATTAGTTATAGTTTTAGTTGATTAGTGTATGTACTTCTAGGCATTTGTACGAGGTGGTTGTGTCTCTATACTTTTAGGTGTTTGTATGAGGATAATGTAGGTTTTAATGATTGGGTATAATGTCAACTTGATTGGGAATTAATGATTATAATGTGGATTGGAATGGGAATAATGTGGACGGTATTGGGTATGACTTGCTATATTGTTGATTAGATTGGGTAGGAATGGGTATATTGTGGATTGGTTTGAATACTATGGACATGGTTGGGTGTTGGTTATGGTGGTGGTATGGTGGTGTTAGTTATTGTGAATTTACATCTGAATGTAGGCTACATGACAGAAAATTGGGTGATTGGGTTTGTCATAAATGCATGTGAATATTTCCATTGATTGAATGATTGGGTTTGTCAAAAATGAAAGTTGAAGTTATTGGTGGCAGGGATAGTTGTGGTGGTAGTAGGGTGTAAGGGTGGTGGGGCGATGTTGTCTGTAGATTCATTACTTAGGGATTGAATATTATAGGGTGAGGATGGGTGGATTTGGTATGTGGCATCATTCTTCGTCATCATCTTCTTGTAGATGAAGGTATATGGAAGGGTTCATTGGGCATGCATGGAGCTAGTTGCTTGGTGGATTGTTTCTAGACTGGGTTATGGGTGGAATAGATACATGGGTGTGCAACATCATTTTGGTGGAATGCATTATGCAAACTTTCCTTTTAGTTCGAATCAATTTTACATAGAAATTGCATGTTGATGTTTGAGTCAGTTTCTCTTCTTGAATCAGTTTCTATATTATATATGTTTGATAATTATTTCCGTTTCTTCTCTTCATTTTGGTTTCTAACCTTTTTGTTTCTCTCTTTTCCCTCTTCTTTCTATTTGTGATTTAGATCACCTCCACACTGGAGCACATTCTAGTGATGATGATGAACCGGTTATGTTGGAACAATGATGCATGTTAAGTTGTTATTTTATGATACTTTTGGTTGTAGTGAAATTGGATGGTTTACATTTCTATGGTCTATGTTGTATGTATCTAGTGCCACGTAAAAGTTGTGGTAGAAGGAATGATTTGTCATTTGAGACATAAGCATTTGTTCAAAGTGTGTATTTTGGATTGGTCAAGCATAATGGAAGTAGTACAATTTGGGTATATTTCTGAGAAAATTGTGGTGAAAGGGAATGATTTTTGTCAAATAAATTCAACCATATTTTATGTGTGTATGTAGTTTTTTCTCATGTAATGTATACTTTGAAACATGGTTTTATATGTTTGACAAATGGTTTTATGATTTTAGATAGATTTATGTATGTGAGACAAGAGATTATGGTTGAGTTATATGGACCGTTTGAATAGCTCACATGGAAGAATATGGAAACAAAATTTATTGTAGTATTATCATGCAATGAGGCAAATGTTGTATTTTAAATTAATCATTGCCAAACAAAGTGTTATGAACGTTGGTATTTAAAATTAGTGTATTTCCAAATATGAAGCCACCCAAATGATGTGATTAGAAGTTATGACATTTTCTAGTTGTGTTAGTTTAGATCCTATTACTGGTAGAAACTGTTGTAATCAAAAAATGGGTGGACAAACGACCCCTAAATGACTCTAGGATACTAGTAAAACATTAGTTCCACAACTCAATCTATTGTTTACTTGGTGAAAAGGTCTCCTTGATAATGAACCCATGGGCTTGAAGTGGACATGTAAAGGGGATAATGCATGTGAGTGAGCACAAAGTTCTAGTGATATATAAACTTTCATAAAGGGTTTGGAATATGTAATATCCAAATATACTAAATTAATCAATTATATATGCAAAGATGACATTTCCAACATGTTGTAGTAGAAAATAACATACAAATACAAAGTAATGCAGCTACAAAAGTAAGTCTTCTCGGATTTATTAAAAAATATATTATTAAAATGTAGGTAATTTGGAATATACCTTCCAAATTAATGTATAATAGTTGTGAGGTGGTTTATACCATTGTGAAGGATATTAGATTATTTGAACCCGCCTTGATCCAGTCATGCATCGGTCTGTGTGACTATATAGTTAGGTCTCAATGACATACAACCCACATAAACACAAGGTTTCATTAAGGGTAATGAGGCCATGACACCTCCACATATCACATGTAATATATCAAAATAAGTGATGAAAGTTTTTGCCTCGACCACATTCATGTATAATAGGTGAATGTAAAATGCCTATCATATCATAACTCAAATAAATTATGGGTAACCCATGTATACTCAAAAGTAAATGACTTCGACTACCATCTTGTTATCCCTAGATCACTAAGAAAATACTCATTTTAATTATATGTTTTGAACACTAGGGAAGTTCTAGGATGCACACAACAACTACATGATGAAGGGCTTTCTTATGCATTACTCCCTTAACTTGGGGGAAAAGATGAAATTTTTTATTGTATTTCTGTATTTGTGAAACAAAATATTCAAAGATAACAAAACCCAAATTTTATCCATCATTCACATTTATACATAGAATTACTCACGCCATATCATGAAATGGAATCAAAATCCATCAAAAATTGTTGTATTATGATCACATAACAATAATAAACATGTCTAGAAGTTCCACCAAAATATTTAATAACGTCACCAAAAAATGTGAAAAGTTTTGTGAATTACTAAAATGATAGTTTAGGAAAATTTCATGCAAAGAATAACTTTTTGTTATGTAGTAGGATCAAAACATCATTTTCTTTCTAGAACACAAAACTTTGTGATGAGAAAGAAAACTTCAACATCTAAAAAGCATACTAGAATCACAATTTTAGGTCATGAAATTAGTGAAATTAGGTGACTTTAGGTAGAAATTAGATTCCATGGATCACTAAATAGAAGCTAAAATCACTCAACTTATGGTAGGTTCTTGTTTGTTGAACACCTTAGAATCTCATTTATAGGTAAGAAATCATGAAAGTAGTGAGATTAGGTGATTATAGATAGAACTTACATTACAAATGTCACCAACTAAAAGATAAAATCACTCATATTAGGGTAGATCAAGGTTCTTGTAAGTGGAACACCCTAGAATATCATCCATTAGTAACAAAATCATGCGATTAGTGAAATTTGGTGATTATGGATAGAAATTACATTAAAAATATCATGAATCAAAAGAAAAAACCATTCATCTTATGATATAACAAGGTTCCTATATGTAGAAGTAAGAAGTCTTGCTCAAAATCTGTACCAACCAAGCTCTAGGTGCTCAAACTTGCATGCCAAACCTCCAACTATGTTAAAGAAGAATAGAAGAGAAAATTTAGGGATAAGAAACAATATTTCTCCATGGCTTCTAAAGAACTTTAGACAAGAGGGTGGAGAATATAGAAAATAAGTGAAAATATGAGAAAAGATAAGAAGTGTATCTAGCTAGGGTCTCTTCTAGTATGGGGCGATGAATCCTAGACTTGATCTTCACAAAATCATCTAGATCACCAATATGCAACTAGATATCCACCAAAAATAACTAACCCAAGTGAAGAAAAATGTAACACATATTATACGGTCTCTATGACCATATATATCATTATTTTACATAGTGAAATGTGAAAATAAACTTGTTGCAAAATTTAATACGAAATTCAAATATTTGTCAAATTTCTACAAGTCAGGCCGACCTAAGGCCCACACAACTTAAATCTTATTGTCATGAGGACCAGCTAATGACCTTCCCTCACTACAGTCGACCTAGCTAGTTAGTGTACTAGTCATATAGTCAACCAACTATCGACCTGAACAAATACATGGCATGTCCACAACCAATGGCAATGACAAGGCCATGAAACAATTTGTCTACCTAGCTTGTCGATATGACTAGTTCACAAGTATGACAATTAGGGGTATATGCCTAGTTACAAATATCTTAAGGTGATCCATTCATCTTTTAATAATATAAAAGACTAATATCCATGAAAACTTCCAAATTCTCTGTCTAACAACCAAAACCCTAAATATATAGACAAAACATACAAAGCATTCATGTAAAACATAAAATAACATTATCATTAGTTAAACCAAAAAGAACTAAATCCTCACATCTAAGAGCCAATGTCATGTTTGAGTTTGATTACCCAGTTCAATGCTCGTTAGGAGAGGAACTTGATCACATGTAACAATTGAAATATAGCACAATTAAGGTTTTAACATGAAACATAATCTCATGTTAGGGTTTGGTATTAGGGTTCTTACCTCCTTCACTTGATTATTATTTATATTTTTACTATAACTCGTTTACTTAATAATATTTTAAATAATTTTAATCTGACAACCATGCTTTTTACTTTCTTGGGTACATGAAAAATTAACTAATTAACTTCCTCTTGAACCTTAATGTAGTTATATTTTGTTCAAGATAAGTTATCTCCATTATATTGGGTAAACTAGATGAAACTCTTATCTAGGATACCATTTCCAATTTAGCCACCTTTTCCACTCATCTCACACCTTTGTACTCCTATACCATAACATATCAACTTCAATTGTATTTGAATATAAATGTATACCTTTCCTTTCCATACAATTACTAAATCTAATAACTAGGGTAAGTTAGTGTTACATGTACTCATATCTTATCATTTATTTATTCTCAACTAATTATTATGCTATTTATGGAAGAAGACTTGTAGTAATGTGGGATTTACTACTCAGTGTTAAAATACACCATAACTTAAGCAGTAGGATTATATTACCTTAATAATATTCTTATCTTAATTTTGAGTAAGATTATGTTATTAAAGCTTGTTTATAGACGTGATATTATATTAAATTAGTTCTTCACCTCTCTTTTTTGTTCCACTATTGGGTTTTGATGTTTTTATATAATGAGATTATCAAACCCTAAACCCTAAAATCTATATGACATCATGAACATCTATTTACTCATTGATCTCATGAGGGTGTACAAAGATTTGTAAAGGTTATCTACATCATATATAAACCCAAATGTTCATTACCATGTCATCCATCCATCAGTTCCAAGCATACATCATTTCAATAACTCACTTGAGGCGTTCGTCAATAATAACCCTAAATAGGAAATGATCATTTTTAAAATATTTTTATTATCTTCGATAACAAAGAACAATTGAGTTCAGAAAGTATGCAGTAATAGCTACTAAGAAACTATGATATATTCGCATTCTTTCCACTCAAACTACATTTCATCCATGTTCACTTAGTTTTCAAGCATCTCAATCACTTACGATAATTTAATAAATACTAGCATAAAGAAACGTGGTTCTATAAACATCAATTATTAATAGATCTTGATTGAAAAATCATGAACAAAAATAATATTCATCAAGAATGAATAAAAAATTGGTATACTATTTTCAATATTTCACCCAATTGATTACCCAACAAATCAAACATGTTTGAAGAAATCTTATTGACTTCTACTTTTATATTATCAAGCTTATAACATCTTTAAAGATTTGACAAGGGATTAAACCACCACCTCACATATCTACCACCTTAAATTCGTACCCCAATAACTAATTTTCCTAAATATATCCAAGACCTTTATTATTTATCCACAAAAGAACCCTAGAAAGTTGGAATTGGGAGAAAAAGGAAGAAAAGGATTCATTTTGGATCTTTATTGTCCAAATGTTGGAGGAGAATACCTTTACATATAAAATATAAGAAACATAAAGATAAACTATCAGAGGAGGAAGAACTTACTTGATTGTTCCTCCTATAGGAAGTAACATTCCTAGTTACTTAAGTTTCCGCTTAAACCCTATTTCTCCCTTTCTCTCTCTCTATACATATATATACACATATATATAGATGTATATATTGGATATCTAGGTGTGATGAAGAATTTTGGGAAGGTGTTTGGTAACTACTATCAATAATCTATTGTGCTTAGAATAATTATTAAAAGATCCTTACGTTGTTTTAAAAAAATCAACAACTTTGGACGGTTGCTTTTTTCATCAAATTATTCAAATGACTTCATATTTTTGTCAACCAAACCACTCACCATAAGAAATTATGAAGGACAAATCTGTATGTCCATCAAATTCATCTCTAAACTCCTACAATTCTAGAGTTCACCATCAAAGTCTCCTCCACAATTAATATTTGATTCATTCATGGACTAAAATGAGGAAAAGAGTATGAACTAGAGTTTGAAAAGGGACGTAGAATGAAGTCATCCGATAGGGTATGATATTGAATTTAACATGAGTTAATGGTTAGAAACATTTTTATTAAAGATAAGCATGAACCCAATTTCTAACCCTAATCACTTGATTTAGGATAAATCTTCCCTACAACCTCTAGTTCTCCTCTCATTTTCTCTATTTGGATTCCTTGAGGGTGGAATGATGATTTGAGGTTTGTATGTTTCATTTTGACCCTTCAAAACTAATTTCATTGTTTGGTTTGATTGTGAGCACTATTTTTTTATGAAGAGCCCCAAGCCAACTTCAACTAGGGCTTGACTTTAACAATTGACCACTGTTTTGAATAACAAATAGAGAGATCAAACCTACCTTCAAAAGGTAGGTCAAAATTCAAAGTAAAATGGGAAAAGTTCATAACTAATTTGATCACCCCAAGATGATGTTGATTGACAAGTATGTCAATCACTAGGATAAGTCATTTATTTTATAGCTAAAACTTGAAAAAGGTAAACCAACACATCATCTCCACTTACTTCCTATATAATGCGGTTCAAAATTTTGTATGGGTCTTGTCTAATCGTAATCTTCCTCTAATACTCGAGAATTTATTTTGCATCACTATCCAAGCATTATTACATCAATTCACAAAAAAAAACCCAAATCACCCTCAAACCCTTAATTTGGTTGAAAAGAGACTTGCCTTGCCAAACCTTTGCTAAGGTTACATTTGTATTGTGGCGTGAGATAGGTTTCTAATAAATATTGCATTTCATTAATCAAGACATCATAAGATGTTGTAGCAGCTTTGAAAATACTGTAAAAAGAAGTTTGCACTTGCTTTATTAGTACATATTTGATGGGTTTTCTAGCTAGTTATCAGAATGGGAAACAAGAATAGTGGAACTTGAGTAGAGGGAGGTTGTACGTTGGGGAGATTTTGTGGTGGGACACAAGTGTTAAGAACCGACCATGCTTTAGAGCCACATGTGGAACATTGGCGTCCATTAGTTTTGAGATGGTATAAAATGCAGCATCTGTAGTGTGACCAAAATCCATGGATTCTTCACTTTTTCCATATCCTATTAACTAATCATGATTTTTTCTTACTGGGTCTAAAAATATGTTCCAATACAAAAAAAATGCATCAAAACAAATGTGACCTGAGTAGCTTGATTGCATATAAACAATGGAAATCAATTTTACAACATAATATATAACTAAGCATGATTGAGACAAACATAAACACACAATTTTTTAGGAATTAGGATTACATGTCCAAATTGGGTTCAAGGTTATGTAAATACCTTACAAGAATCCATCATGATGATGGGCCCCTTTGTGACCCCACATGGAAGGATAAACTCAATAGATGTGTGCCCTCACATGTTAGAATCTCAAACAAATAGCATTGAGCCATATGATGGGGTGAGAAAAAAAATTGAGTAGCGCCTCTGGGAGAAATATCAGGACCTTTTTTTAGGGGAAACTGTACTACAACCACTTGATCTACTTCTCATCGGCATTTTGTTCAAATTTTATATATAGCATGTACTATCTTATACAAAACTACTCTCATCCTCACTCTCACATCCCTAGGAATAGAGGAAGAATAAGAGACCAACTATTGTCTATCTAATTATTCCTCTCCAGACACCTCTAGTGATGATTATCTTTGATTTCATGATTTTAGATATTCTTATTGGGTTGGACATACACTTAAAAATATGTTTTTTCATAGTATGTGCTACTAGAAGAATGCATTAAAATGCATCAATTTCTTAGGGTAATGAATGTATGATTGGTTACTTGAATTGAAGTTGAATTCGTAAATCATACACCATGACATATGTACTAGTAATAATTTTAAGTAGCAAATAACTTTATTTGCTTATTAAATATCTTATTCATTAGATTATTTCGTAGGCCCATATGAAGTATACTGAAACATGTCAAAGTATCATAGCAAGATGCAATCTCACTGTACAAGATTAGAGTAGACTTGGGATTGTTAGTTTGCTACACTAACTCCTGAATCTACAATGAGGATCGCCATGTCTGTATGTGATGTTGTGTCAACTATTGGATAATGGGACTCCTCATCTGAGTTTAAGTATTTAAGAAAATTGTCTAAGTACTTGGTTTACTACCTACTTCATTAGCTCCACAATGGTTGACACACTGAGTTGTAACTAAAGTAACTGGTCTATATTGGGTACCACCAGAATATTCACTTTATATGGGTTCCAAATTGTATTAAGGATATCGTTCTTGATAGTATTAGTCCCTCTTACCTCATTGTTACACTCAAATTACATCATAATGGACTTCTCCAGATGTTATGCACATATAATCCTTCACAACACAAGCCTTTATGATGGATTTTAGGGTAACTAAGGCATGGAGATTCTTTTTTTCTTCAATCATACTTGTTGTTCATATATTGCACGTTCTCATTTTCTATATACTAGACAATAACAAAGATACTAAATTTTTGTAATGGGCATTTGCTTGTACTAACAAGAACTAAGCCCATGTGAACATACTTGATAGTTCTATGCATTAATGATCTTAAATACTTAACCAAAATCAACAAAGAAATTTTGTAAACATTCTCTTGCGTATATCCTACAAGTGTATAATTAGGAAAAACACGGTCATATCGATACCTCTAATGTATATTGTCTCCTGTTACAAAATAGGGATAAAAACAATTATAATGTATAACAATTTGGCTGCTCTGATTAATCTTGTGGCAAAGATCTCTATTTAGGGCTCACATGTTAAGAAACAATAATATGGGACTAACATGAGAATACATTGTTCTCCATGATTTTTTTATATTTATACAAGATCATTAATAGTGATTTTTTAATCACCTCTACTCATATTCTAACTAATGACTTCAATCTAGGATAACTCGGCCTAGAAGTGGAAGAAAATCCCAAATCTCTACTATTACTACAAATATATCGCACAGAATGTTGCCTATTGGAGCAAGGGGGGAGGAAGAAGAAGATAAAGAAATCAAATTACTTGCTAGAACTAATTTCACCCAAGAAAAAGGTTGAACAAGGAGGAAGAAAGATTCAATAGTCATTTACCTCAAAGAATCTTGGATAGGTTTATATGATCTCTGTCTTTCCCCATTTTCACCCAAAATTTACATCCTCAGTCACCATAGCTTAGGTATATGGCTTTGTGTAGATAGTTTTGAGTATTATGAGACTATGCTTCAAATATATCACATATCATTAAGTATATAATGAGATATCAACATTTTAATGATTGGCTGCAAGGATGTCACCACTACATGATGTATTGACCATTGGTCAACACATCGGGTCAGGGGGATCTTGAAAAACCAAAAACCTTGCACACATGTTGTAAAGAGGCGAGATCACCTCTTTACTAAAATTTAAAGGAAATACAAACATCCACAATTTTAACAAAATTTAGAGACTTTAAGTATGATTGCATAATAATCCAAGTAAATAAGCATGATTCCAGATACATAATAAAATGTCAATAGCAGCGGAAAGAAAGAAATAATTGGCCTTCAAATGGCTTTATTGTTTTAATTACATGAATGATTTCTAAAAGAAAAGATAAGATAAGAAGGATCTAGCTATAGCAACATGCCATCCTTTCCAAATGATAAATATCAACTCCTGGGGGAAACTTCCTTCAAGTTTGTCCTTCACCTTGCACAGCGCCGGCACCTGGGTGGTTGGGAAGACACCCAGTAAGAGGAAAAGAGAGAAAAGTATGTGTTACAATATTATTCTAAAAGTGGCAAAAAAGTTGTAACAAGTAAAATAGGCTAGAGATTTATTGTAAAGTGAGACATCAAAGAGTATGAGGCTTTATATAATGAAACTTGCCAATAACAAAATAACTAAGGGTTTTACAAGTAAATTAATATGTCTACCTAACTAAGTAGGGTTGAGGCACCTATCGGACCTCTAACCTTAGGTGAGGGGAGAATAAGACATTCCCAGTCACCTATAATATTATGGGGAGAATTATAAACATTCCCCTAGGGCGATTATATATATGCCCTCTATGGGTGGTTGTACATAAGTACCACTACTTTATAATTAAATAGAACATTTAATTACATGCTAGCAAAAGAGTTATGGCAAGATTAAGAAAAAGATTATGTAACATGGCAGTGGGGTATAAAAAAACCCAAACAAGATAATACTACAACTAATTTTGAGGCAATAAACAATTTAGGTTTCAAGAATCAAGGATTTAGGTCAGATTAAGCCTCATAAGGAATTATAGGTAATGGTATAAAGTTTTCCCAACTAAAGAGTAGATGCACATACCTTAGCCTCAGATGTTCTAGAACCCTCTTTCCAACCCTTCACACGAAATCAGAACCCACTTTCCCTAATTCATCATTAGATCTATGAATTAGAATTAAATGCACTCATTAAAGGTGGAAAACCCTAATATTACTAACTTTTTGTGCAAACCATCGAATCAGACTCCAAAAACCTCACCATCATCTTAGTTAGGGTTTCTGATCAAGATAATATATAATATTGTATATTTTGAAAATATGGACTTTTAGGGTTAATTTTGGTGATTTTAGTTAATTAAATCGACTCTAAAAATACGTTTTTGCAAACATCAAAATCAAAACTCAAAATTATTTTTAATGGATAGATCTCGTCTTCCAGATTTCAAAACACTATTTATTTTCTATTTTTCACCAATGGAATAATTTTCTATGATTTATTTTGTATCATCCAACCATGACTTGCCATGTGGCAAACGTTCACAGA
Source organism: Alisma plantago-aquatica (assembly GCA_963693085.1). Classification (NCBI taxonomy): domain Eukaryota; kingdom Viridiplantae; phylum Streptophyta; class Magnoliopsida; order Alismatales; family Alismataceae; genus Alisma; species Alisma plantago-aquatica. The sequence goes on along the minus strand of OY856413.1, from coordinate 975,076,806 downwards.
GCAGAGCGATCGGGAGCGAGAGAGAGCGGTGGCCCGCGTCTCGCAAGCGCTCACAGCAGGTGAGCGGGTCAGGTCAGCACGATCGATGAAAAGACAAGAATACCCTCGCGCGAAAACACAGTGAAAGCAAGAACGGCTAGGGGAAAATTGGTAAAACGACGGGGAGTCGTCTTCCTCCCCTCGCCCGAGCGCCATGAGTAGCGAGCAGCTTGCTCGGCTCAATTGGGCAAAACCTCGATACTTGACCAAATTCCACACTTAGATACTCGAAAGAAAGAGGAATAAGAACTGGAATTGCCGGTACCTTTCAATTTAACGGAGACGAAGCAACAAGAGAAGGAGATTGTGGAAACACATCCCATTATCACACAGATAACGAGGTGTTATGCGAAAACGTGCGGAAATCACCATAACCATAGATTATGAAAACACGGGTTAATTAAAATCGATTGCAGAAAACTGATAAACTGTGAAACTATTACTTTACAATCCTCATCCTGCACAGAAACATGTCATATATATATATATATATATATATATATATATATATATATATATATATACATCCACGAGGTTTGATATGTGTCCACAGCTCAGAAACAGTTGTTCATCCATCACATGAGTTCACCACCTGTTCATATACATAAAGGCCCACATCCGGCCAACAGCAGGATATACAAACATCATTGATCGATCATCGTGAAACAACGTCAAAATACTACCACGGACCTGAGAGTACAGGGATGACTCTAGACTCTACTACAAAACATCCAAAACAGCAACATATCCATCGCTTGCCTTCTACTGCTCCTCAAGCTTCTCGGCCGCAACACCACGACCACGTCTACCTCGACCACCTAAAAAGGGTGTAAACCAGCGTAGTGAGACAATTGAACAATTGTCCCAGCGGGAAACATAACTTCCCACTGCAACTACAGAACCTCAGCAAGATAGACTATAACAGCAGATGTCTAATAACAGATGTACAAGAGCAGTCTACATAAAGCAAAGCTAACCTTACCGACAAGCTTACCAGCTATACAAAAGCATATAACCAGATATCTTTCAAGGGATATGATTTGCAAGATAAGATGTATCACTATACGACATGATTATCAGAATAAGATATAATGTCACATAACCTGCTTATCAAGATCAGACATATTATCACATAACCTGCAAGATATAACAAAGATATTATATAAACAAGGCCTCAACCAATGTTTCATGTTTATCCTAGGCATTAAGCACTAAACGGCTGTATTACGTATTATTATGCCCTGAGGATTTGAACTGTACCGTTCAATTCCAACCTTCGGTTACGAAACCCAAGCCGGTGCCATACAAGGTCAATGGAAGAGCCAGACTCCACGACCTCCCACCTCGTTGTCAGTACAAGAGTACAACACAAGCAGGACCGCAGTCACATGCTGGAGTGGTCTAAGCCACAGGGTCAGCTCCATAGGCTACCCTCACTCTAACCCGCCTTGGTACAGGTCTCGGCGCTAGTAAAACTGAGCCACAGGCCTGTTCACCGTGCTCCGAGCCATGAACGCATTCATGCTCCTCACATCACATATCCTGAGCCATGGGCCTATTCATCATGCTCTATATACATATCTGAGTCTGTAACTGAAGTTACACTCTTACCTCCTCATTTTCAGGCTAGGAGAAACCTACACATATTCAACAATATGCGCTTCCAGGTTAACCCGTAGGAGAACCTGTTTCACCATCACCAAGTCCTGACGATGATGGATCTATGGCCAGGGCAAACTACATGATATATTTCACTTGTGATTAATTAGTATCTTTTAGATGGATTGTAGGATTCAACCAAGTTGTATAACATGCAAGGAATAACAGAAAGTAAATAACATTATATTATTGTCTAACACATATCAACCTGATCCATCACAAGGATCCAACATCACATGTTACCACTTGGCCTCTTTCCACCCATCCAGATCCATCTCAAGGATCATCTCATACCATAGGATGTCAATCCTTCGTCATGTACTATCACTGCCTCTCAAGGCTCACATCATCATTATGGAATTTAACACATTATACATATCATCTCATTAACCAGAATAATTATCAAGTGATGTTACTCATCACATGTGTCTCATATCCCTTTTCAAGGCTAATCATCACCTGCATGGTTAGAGTACACAATAATCGTAGATTCAATCATAAGGAATATGCTACCATCGTGAAATGCCATTCAAGATACTCTACTTATCATTCTTACACTAGTTGGTAATCAAGTCACATCATTAACAAGCCATATACATTCTTACTCTTATCTCAAGATTATACAAGTAATCAAGGTGTCCAAACATACAGCATAAGTACTATTGTTACCACTATCATTATGTCACTATCATCATTATTATCATTATGCAAGCTACTAGTGTAACTATCACCATTCTCATTTAACAATTAAGTACAAGGATTACTTCATGCATATCATTACTATCTTTATCGTTGTCAATATTATGATCAACTTTATTGCTATCATCTTCTTTTCAAATAAGTATATCATGCATCTTATTATCATTAGCTTCCTCATTTTCATCACTACCACCATTATCATCATTACCCACATTATTAGTATCATTATCATTATTATTATTGTTTGCAAGGAATCATATTCATTATTGTTATCACTAACAAGACACCACCATCATTAAGCATAAACATCCATTTTCATAACACATGTAACCGTTACTCTAGGATCACAAGACTCTCACCATAACTCATCACCACCCTCACTAAAACCTATCATGGCCCATCGGTCAACACACACTCAACCCTATCGGCCACCACCACCCAAGGTTGTCGCCCAACATGGCTATCGGCCATCATGGGTGTCGACCATCATACCAACAAACCCCCAAGAACTTAGGTCTATCGTCCATCATGAGGAAGAGGATGTCTTCCAACACATGAGGGACCATCTCGCCCATCAGGATCACCATGTCAGCCAACACAACAAGATGTATCGCCCAACAACTTCCATCGGCCAAATCAACCATATCGGCCAACACAAGAACACCCACCATGTCGCCCATCAAGATACAAAGACCTATCATCCAAGAGAAGAACAAGAGCATTGCTCATCTATCGTTCACCAAGGTCACCAACATATCGGCCAACATGACCCTAGCTCACCCTGTCGCCCAACACATGGGCAAGGGTATCGGCCAACCTCAAGAACACATCATGTCGTCCACCAAGGGCATACATATCGTCCATCAAAGGGGATACCATATCGCCCAACTTCAAAGACAAAGGTGCCATGTCGTCCATCACACCAACAAAGAAGGGATATCACCCAACCCTAGGTCACCATCAACCTCCAACTCATCCACATCGGCCAACACCTCACTAGCTTGACCTATCACCCAATACAAGAGCAAAGGGATTGCTTATCACAAGGACCATGTCGCCCAACATGGTCACCATGTCGACCAACCCAAAGAATCACCACTATGTCGCCCATCACAGGAACAAGGGTGTCGCCCAACACACCCAAACCAAGGGAGGATATCACCCATCATCAAGAGAGGACGTTGCTCAACAAGGGTCATCTTCAACCTCCAACACAAGGAATCCCTAAACCCTAGGAAGCAAGGTGCATAAAGGAACCCTAAACCCTAAAGGGGAATCGGCCACCAAAGGTACACAAGCAAGGTACAAAAGTAAGGAACTAAGCTAAGCTACTAACATGCAACGAGAACATAGATAGAGGTAAAGGAGTTAGGGTTAGAAGCTATGCAACCCGCCTTAAGCTCCAAGGAAGAATATGCACTTCAAGCTCCAAGGGATGTCGTCCACCAAGGCTTCTCCAAGAGGGTGTATCGTCCACCACTGCAACTCCAGGAGAGTGTATCGGCCAACACAGCAAAGAAGGAGAGGGATATCGTGCACTCAAGGTGGAGGGGAGACCAAAAGATCAAAGGAGACTAAGGCAAGGAGAAGAGCTACATATATAGGAAGAAAGGGAGGAGAAACCAAGGTAGACCCTTGCTATGTGTCGTCCACCCAAGGGACACTTGTCCTAGGGTTCAAGCCAACACACTAGCACACCAAGAGACACTTGTCAAGGATATACACCAAGTGTCCACCAAACAAGGTCAAGGTTGGACCAAGCAACATGGGCGACACAACTAGCAGCTCTGCTGGGCGACACACACCAACCTAGGGCGACACACACTCTTCCTTGGGCGATACAAGCTCAAGCAAGCCCAAACAAAGCACCTCAAGGCCCAAACAAGCTCAAGCAAGGCCCAAGAAACTCAAACAACAAGCCCAAGCCTTCCTATCAACCCTAGAGGAAGCAAAGAGGGGAAAACATCTCATAAGATGGCAAACTTGCACATAAAACCCTAGACTTGGGTTATTTGCAAGTAGCCCCTTGAACTCTCAACAAGGTACAACAAAACCCTAATCACCACTCAAAGGTGATTAGCAAACATCAAACCACCAAGGTTAAGAAAAACAAATAGGGTAAACCCTAAACGCAGGTCAGGGTCCTTACAATCTAACCCCCTTTAAGGGATTTCGTCCCCGAAATCCGAAGAGAAAAGCGAGGGATACTTCATCCTCATCTCTTCCTCAAGCTCCCACGTGGCTTCCTCAATGCCACGGCGCTGCCAAAGAACCTTCACGAGAACCAGGTCCTTCCTCTTCAGCTTCTTGATCCTTCTATCAAGGATCGCCACAGGACCTTCCTCATAGGTCACATCTTCATCAAGCTCAACCTCAACTGGCTGTATCACTGTACCTGAATCCGGATGACTTTTCTTCAGCATACTGACATGAAACACTGGATGCAACCTGTGAAACTCTGGAGGCAACTCTAACTCGTAAGCTACCTTGCCAACACGTGCAATCACTGGATAAGGCCCCATATACCTGGGAGCTAACTTACCCTTCCGTCCAAACCTTAGCACACCTTTCCACAGCGAGACTTTGAGATACACCTTGTCTCCTAACTGGAACTCCAAAGGTCGTCGGCGATTATCTGCATAAGACTTCTGCCTGTCCTGTGCCACTTTCAACTGTTGCTGTATCACTTTGATCTTTCCTGTCGTCTGCTGAACTAACTCAAGACCCAAAAGCTGATACTCACCAGACTCATACCAACACAAAGGAGATCTGCACTTCCTTCCATACAAAGCCTCATAAGGAGCCATATCGATGCTACGTTGATAACTGTTGTTGTAAGCAAACTCTATCAAACTCAGATGTACGTCCCAGCTGCCTAGAAACTGCAAAGCACAAGCTCGAAGAAGATCCTCCAAAATCTGAATAGTCCTTTCAGACTGTCCATCTGTCTGTGGGTGAAAAGTTGTACTAAACCTTAACTGCATTCCCAACGCCTTGTGCAACTGTTCCCAAAAATGACTCGTAAACTAAGGACCTCTGTCAGAAACTATCGTTGCTGGCACGCCATGAAAACATACTATCTCATCCACATATACTCGAGCTAGTTTCTCAGTTGTATACATCGTCTTTACTGGCAGAAAATGGGAAGACTTAGTCAATCTGTCCACTATCACCCAAATGGAATCATGATTCCTAGTTGTCCGGGGTAGACCAACTACGAAATCCATGGTTATATGATCCCATTTCCACTACGGTATCGGCAAAGGTTGCAACGTACCTGCCGGCTTCTGATGCTCAGCCTTCACTTACTGACAAACCGCACACCTTGCCACGAACTCAGCTACATCTCTCTTCAAACTGGGCCACCAATACAAGTCCTTCAGACTATGATACATCTTGGTGACACCCGGATGCATCGCATACATCGACGTATGTGCTTCTTCCAGCACCAACTTCCTTAGATCCTCAGCATCTGGAACCACCATCCTATCACGATAGCAAACTAGTCCATCCTCGGACTCATGAAACCCATCACGTTTGTCACTGTCGAACTCTGATCTAATCAACTATACTGCATCATCAGTCTGTTGGGCATCCTTGATCTGCAGTCTCAATGTAGGCTTAACTTGCATCTATGCAAAAAGACCAGACAACAAAGAAACTTCCATCTGCACATTCATCTATCTCAGAGAAACAAACATATCTCGCCTATGGCATACCAGAGAACTCAATTGTGCCTTCTTTAAAGAAAGAGAAGAAGACTTTCTGCTAAGCGCATCAGCTACTACATTCGCCTTACCAGGATGATACTCGATAGTACAGTCGTAATCATTGATCAACTCCATCCATCTTCGATGTCGCATGGTCAACTCTTGTTGCGTAAATATGTACTTCAAATTCTTATGATCTGTAAAGATCTGACACACTTCCCCATACAGATAGTGTCTCCAAATCTTTAGCGCATGAACCACTGCCGCTAACTCTAGGTCATGAGTCGGATAGTTCTCCTCATGTTTCTTGAGTTGTCACGAAGCAAAAGAAACCACATGATCTTCCTGCATCAATATGCAACCTAAACCTTTCTTGGAAGCATCATAGAAAACAACATAGCCTTTTCCAGGCTCTGGCAAGATCAACACTGGAGCACTGGTCAGCTTCTCCTTCAGACTCTGGAAATCTTGCTGACATCGATCATCCCAGATAAAAGGTACATCGTCAACTTCGTCATCGGCAATGTGATCACACTGAAATTTTTGATAAACCTCCGGTAGTATCCTGCTAAACCAAGGAAACTACGAACTTCTGTCGGCGTCTTTGGTTGTTCCCAATCCGCAACGTATTCCACCTTCTTCGTATCTACTTTGACTCCTTCAGCAGATATCACATGACCCAAGAAAGTCACTTCCGTCAACCAGAACTCGCACTTACTGAACTTGGCATACAAATGATGTTGACGAAGAAGAGTCAACGCTCGACGAAGATGTTGCTCATGCTCTAGACTGTCCCGACTATAGATCAAGATGTCATCTATAAAGACTACAACAAACTGATCTAAGAACAGACGGAACACTCTGTTCATCAGATCCATGAAAGCAGCAGGTGCATTGATTAACCCAAATGGCATAACCACGAACTCGAAATGACCATACCTCATCCTGAAATCTGACTTTGGTATGTCATCCACCTTTATCCTCAACTGATGATATCCAGACCGTAGATCGATCTTTGAAAACACTTTAGCACCACGCAACTGATCAAACAGATCATCTATCCTCGGAAACGGGTACTTGTTCTTGATTGTGACCTTGTTCAACTGTCGGTAATCTATACTCAACCGCATCGAACCATCCTTCTTCTTAACGAACAACACGGGAGCACCCCACGGTGACGTACTCGGTCAGATAAAACCTTTCTCCAACAACTCTTACAACTAGTTCTTCAGCTCTGCCATCTCTGCTGGAGCCATCCTGTATGGTGACTGTGCAACTGGCTGTGTTCCTGGAACCAGATTGATCTCGAAATCAATCTCTCGGGGTGGAGGAACACCAGGAAACTCCTCAAGAAACACGTCTACAAACTCTCAAACTACTGACACCTCCTCAAGACTAGGACCTTTCACCTTGGTAACCACAACGGTATTGTAACATCCCACTCTTTTTATGCAAAATTTCCAAATTATTTTCCTTGCATGCTCTTTTTCTAAATTAGATAATAGTTGAGGACTTAAATGCAATTTTTCCCCATGTTAAGTTTTACAAAATCACTTTATTATGTCCAATTGCTCTCCTATCCTTGTTTTATTTTAAAGAAAATGTTTTCATATATATATATATATGCCCTTTTGTTGAAGAAAATTTAGAATAAATGTTTTATGTCCAATTTTCTCTCTCTTATGATAATTAGTGATTTACTTGTTTAATTATTTGCTTAATGGAATCCATATTGTTAATTGAAATTAAATAAGGTTGAATGCATGTTTTCATGTTTTTCAATTCTTATTTGAAGAATTAATGGCTTTATTTGCATTAATCATGGTCATTTAAGTATACAGGAGGGTTTTGCTATGTTTAGGCCTAAACGAGTACAAGCATCAAATATAATTAAATAGGAATGTTCTAGACACCCTAGTGTACATATGGTTCAAATTTGAACCCATTATGACCTTGTTTGACCCTTCAATTGATTTAATAGAGGTTTGAATATTATTTGACCAAGATTTGAATGAAATTCCATTTATGCAGCCGATTTAAGGCAAAGTCCCAGTTTTATTGAATGTCACGCGTTACATTTCTTGCGCATGTACACCACCACTGTCAGATCTGGATCCAACGGCGTGTCCGTTCTCTTCTACCTCTGTTTCTTCTCGCGAACGAAGACGTTTCATAGTATATCTTCGTCGATCTCGTTCTCCCTCCACAATGAATCGTTTGCATTGATTTCTTCACCATCGAGTCCGTGAAGTCGAGACGAACCGGGCAAACCCTTACTCGCCTTCTCCCTCAGCCTATACAAGAAACGCCCAAAAAGGGCAGGTTTCCACCCTCGCCTTCCCTCCGCCATTGAAGCACAGACACCTCCCCGCGCCCTCTCGCCTCCGTTTAAGCGACCTGAAAGCACCACCAGCCCCTGAGCTTTCCTCTTTCTCTACCAATTCAACCCCTAATGCCCTCACGAGTCCCGACCTACTCGAGTTGCCTTCTCCGGCAACGGCGGGTCAGTGCTCATTACTCTGAGCATCCCGATCCAATCCTAGTCGTGGTGAGCATCCTCGAGCTATATCCTCCCCTCTGGTAACCGCCCTTTGGCTCGCGATGGTCCAAGTCGCTGTGCCCTATAGATGGGTCTTGAAGATCTTGTCGGCGCTAGCCGCCAGAACCGATCAGTGGCCCTATGACCACGGGAGCACTGGCGGCAGCTTCATCTTCACTCAGTGAATCTCTTCCGACCCTCTTCTTGCTGTTTGGGCTTGTTTTCACCGGGTTTTGATTTAGGGACCGCCGCCCCTGTTTCTCACCGACAAAACCCTGTTCGTCGACTCCGATGACCTTCCCGGTTGCTTCTTCCTCAGTCAACGCTTCCCTCATCCACGTCTCTCCTCTGCGAGCTCACTAGCAGCCTCGAGTCCTTGAGAGAAACTCGGATTCTCAACCTGGATCAACCTCAGCTTCCTGCCTCTGGAGCCAAGCGCGAGCCATGGATCGCGTTGAGAAGGCGAAGAGCAATCTGGGTCATAAAATGACCACGGTGCCCTGTCTTTAGTTCTTTTTAACGTTTTCAACCGCAAGGGTAATTCCGGGTTTTCACCTTTCCTCTTTGCCTTGACCGCGAGTCCTCAGAGGCAGTCCGCGCTGTTGAGTTGGCCAAGCATGATTGGTCCAACTCATAGCGGGCCCAAGCCCAATAGCTGCTAACTCAGATAAAAATGCCCACGTGGCTTTTCTTGGATTTCCTACTGGTTTATTCTTTGAAAATTGATAGTAAATCGCCTGTTTATCGGAAAATTATGCAAAAATATGTTTTGGAAAGGATTTTTGATGAGAAATCCGATTTTCTAGTTTTTACTGACTGATTTTTTTGTTTTCATATCTCAATATTTATATGAGCCAATTTAGGGTTTAATTTGAATAACAAAGGATAGTTATGCTAATTTCAGGTGATTAACAGGATCCAACCAGTCAAACCAGGTTTGACTTAGGTGTTTTAGATCAAGGTAAGTGGGCCATGCCCTTGGCATAGTAAATTTGATTTTTGGATGTTTATGATATGTTTATGCACTTTATGTTAAAGTCATGATAAATGCATGTCTCCCTTCAAGTATGTGATTATTGAATGATTGTTTTCTATAATATAAGTCTAGGTATAGAAACCACATTTATGTTATGAATTATGGTTAAGGAACATGAAATCAAGATTTAGAGGGAATAAGTTTCCCATTCATGCTTAAGAGGGAGAAATCCCATTATGGTCATGGGGAGAAATCCCAATCATGTTTAAGAGGGAGAAATCCCAATTAAGATCAAGTTTAGGATATTAAGAAGATAAGCTAAGTTTAAGCAAGATCATGAATAATAGAAATTGATTTAGATTTATATGCACCTTGTTATGGGATTTCTGAGCATTATGGGCTTTCTGAGCAATTATGGGCTTTCCGAGCATTATGGGCTCCTTATGGGGCATTAAGAGAGGAGCATATTCTTCTAGTCAATTCCTTTATGTAAAAGACATCAAGAAATGATTAATGTCAATGCATGTTCATGATTATGTTAAGTCACATGTATATTTTATTTTTATGTTCTATAACATGCCAATGTCGCTTACTTACTATGTTTGTTTTCCTTTGCATGGCTGGGGACGTGATGTCCGCAGGAGTTGGAGCTAAAGAGAAGGAATCATCTTAAGGATACCAAATACCCAAAGATCTAAGGAGTTGTTTCCTGGTGGGACGTCCATCTATGGAGATCCTGTCATTTAGATAATTATCCAGTTTATGTTAGCATAGCTTTAGTATCATGACGTAGTTATCTTTCCAAGAAGAACTTTATGTATGAATCGATGTTTCTATGAATGCCAAGTGTTGTTTATTTCTTGATATGAGATCATGCATGTGACAATCCCTCCCTGATATGCCAAGTACCCCACATTATGGATAATGTTGGGGATTAGGTTGTGCTTCCGCTGGTTACGTAAGAAACCCTAGGGAGGGGTGTTACAGGTATCCACCACGTGAGCTACGAATGCCTCACATCCTTGTCGTAACAACTTATTTGCCACCATAGCTGATACCAAACACGTCGGAAGAATCTTCCTATCTCCCTACAAGATCCACTTCTCTCCAGCAACATCGAACACTGCCTGCTTGGAACCACAATCCAAAAAAACCTTATACCTCTCTAAGGTATCCATCCCAAGGATAACATCGAAACCATGCATATCAAGTGGTATAAGATCCACTTGGATACGGTGTCCCGAGAAAGACAAGACATAAGATGGACACTCTTCTCGAAGCAAAGAGGAACCATCAAGAGGGGTTTCTAACAACAAGCTATCCTTCTTACAACTAACAGGTAAACGACAGTTTTCAAGCATACTATAAGAAATAAAAGAGTGTGTAGCACCCGGGTCAACCAGAACAGATGTAAAGCAAGAAGAAGACATATCAGAATGAAATAACTCCATCTGACCTGTCACTACTCATGGGTTGACTATCGCCTCCGACTGACTCATGGCATAGAATCGAGCCGTTGCTTGCTGTCCACGACCTCTACTTCCTTGAGCAGACCGTCCAGCTTGAGACGCTTGACCGCGTCCTCGACCTCTGCTACCACTAGCCTGCGGTCTCTCAGACTTCTAAAAACTCTGCCTCGGCTGTTGTGTCACTTCAACATCTCTATTCGGGCAATTGGACTTCCAATGCCTGACTTGTCCACAAAGATGACATGCCTTGTCCTCAAACTGTGGCCTAGCTGGCCATGTCACTGCCACAGAAGCTGAACTGTGCGCTTTAGATGGTGAAGAAACATAACCTCTTCCCTTACTCGGAGACCACTGAGATGGTACACCAGTACTTCTCATAGCTGATGGTGCTGAAAACTTGGGCTTCTTAAAGCCACCAAACCTCCGTCCTTGAAACTGAGCAGGTCTTTTAAGAGACATAGACTCTCTTTTCTCCCGTACTGTCCTCTCGATCCATTGAACAGATTCCACGAACGTAGCAAACTGCTCTCAGTTCTCCAACGTAGACACCGGGGTTGTCAACTCAGCACTCAAACCCTTCTCAAAACGCTTGATCTGTTCCTCATCGGTTGTCGCCATGTGAGGACAGAATCTCAACAGATCCATAAAATTAGCTTCATACTCAGAGACGTTCATCGTTCCTTGCCGCAACTTCTCAAACTGACTGATCTTCTCATCCAGATATGTTTTCGGGAAGTATCTGGTGACGAACTCACGTCGAAACACTTCCCAACAGATCACCTCACCAGGCCGCTTCTCTTCCTCGATGGTCCACCAGTGACCAGCACTATCTTTTAGAAGGTAGACAGCATGCTTTACCTTGTCCGCTTCGGGGATGTCAAGGATCCGGAAAGCCTTCTCGAGACTTGTCAGCCACAGATCTACATCCGCTGGATCAGCCATTCCAGCATAATCCGAAGCTCCAACTCGGCGAATCCGCTCGAAGGTCTTCCCAATACCCGATGCTTCTCCATGGGGAACCTGTACTCGCAGAGGAGGCACTGGTAATCGCTCAACCATGAGATTCATCGTAGCCGTTAACTTCCCCATAAGCTGTTGGTAGGCAGGATGTTCAAGTATGGCTGGGTTAGGTTGGGGGACCTCAGGCACCCGATCTTCATGTGCCTGTTCATCTGCTCCATCAACCGATGCAGCATCACTATGCTCAGGAGCATGTTCTCCATGGTTTCCAGACATCTTGGCTTTTCTTCTGCTGAGGGCAGAAGATTTTGTAAGAAAACCTGGAAAACTCATAAGAACATACTCAACCTGGTCCTAAATCCCTGTAGACTCAGCGAACCTAAGGCTCTGATACCAAAACTTGTGGCAACACATCCCATTATCACACAGATAACGAGGTGTTATGCGAAAACGTGCGGAAATCACCATAACCACATATTATGAAAACACGGGTTAATTAAAACCGATTGTGGAAAACTGATAAACTGTGAAACTATTACTTTCCAGTCCTCATCCTGCACAGAAACATGTCATATATATATACATCCACGAGGTCTGATATGTGTCCACAGCTCAGAAACAGCTGTTCATCCATCACATGAGTTCACCACCTGTTCATATACATAAAGGCCCACATCCGGCCAACAGCAGGATATACAAACATCATCGATCGATCATCGTGAAACAACGTCAAAATACTGCCAAGGACCTGAGAGTACATGGATGACTCTAGACTCTACTACAAAACATCCAAAACAGCAGCATATCCATCGCTTGCCTTCTACTACTCCTCAAGCTGCTCGGCCGCAACACCACGACCACGACCACGTCTACCTCGACCACCTAAAAAGGGTGTAAACCAGCAGAGTGAGACAATTGAACAATTGTCCCAGCGGGAAACATAACTTCCCACCGCAACTACAGAACCTCAGCAAGATAGACTATAACAGCAGATGTCTAATAACAGATGTACAAGATCAGTCTACATAAAGCAAAGCTAACCTTACCGACAAGCTTACCAGCTATACAAAAGCATATAACCAGATATCTTTCAAGGGATATGATTTGCAAGATAAGATGTATCACTATACGACATGATTATCAGAACAAGATATAATGTCACATAACCTGCTTATCAAGATCAGACATATTATCACATAACCTGCAAGATATAACAAAGATATTACATAAACAAGGCCTCAACCAATGTTTCGTGTTTATCCTAGGCATTAAGCACTAAACGGCTATATTATGTATTATTATGCCCTGAGGATTTGAACCGTACCGTTCAATTCCAACCTTCGGTTATGAAATCCAAGCTGGTGCCATACAAGGTCAATGGAAGAGCTGGACTCCACGACCTCCCACCTCGTGGTCAGTATACGAGTACAACACAAGCAGGACCGCAGTCACATGCTGGAGTGGTCTAAGCCACAGGATCAGCTCCATAGGCTACCCTCACTCTAGCCCGCCTTGATACAGGTCTCGGTGCTAGTAAAACTGAGCCACGGGCCTGTTCACCGTGCTCCGAGCCATGAACGCATTCATGCTCCTCACATCACATATCCTGAGCCATGGGCCTATTCACCATGCTCTATATACATATCTGAGTCTGTAACTGAAGTTACACTCTTACCTCCTCATTTTCAGGCTAGGAGCAACCTACACATATTCAACAATATGCGCTTCCAGGTTAACCCGTAGGAGAACCTGTTTCACCATCACCAAGTCCTGACGATGATGGATCTATGGCCAGGGCAAACTACATGATATATTTCACTTGTGATTAATTAGTATCTTTTAGATGGATTGCAGGATTCAACCAAGTTGTATAACATGCAAGGAATAACAGAAAGTAAATAACATTATATTATTGTCTAACACATATCAACCTGATCCATCACAAGGATCCAACATCACATGTTACCACTTGGCCTCTTGCCACCCATCCAGATCCATCTCAAGGATCATCTCATACCATAGGATCTCAATCCTTCATCATGTACTATCACTGCCTCTCAAGGCTCACATCATCATTATGGAATTTAACACATTATACATATCATCTCATTAACCAGAATAATTATCAAGTGATGTTACTCATCACATGTGTCTCATAGCCCTTTTCAAAGCTAATCATCACATGCATGGTTAGAGTACACAATAATCGTAGATTCAATCATAAGGAATATGCTACCATCGTGAAATGCCATTCAAGATACTCTACTTATCATTCTTACACTAGTTGGTAATCAAGTCACATCATTAACAAGCCATATACATTCTTACTCTTATCTCAAGATTATACAAGTAATCAAGGTGTCCAAACATACAGCACAAGTACTATTGTTACCACTATCATTATGTCACTATCATCATTATTATCATTCTGCAAGCTACTAGTGTAACTATCACCGTTCTCATTTAACAATTAAGTACAGGGATTACTTCATGCATATCATTACTATCTTAATCGTTGTCAATATTATGATCAACTTTATTACTATCATCTTCTTTTCAAATAAGTATATCATGCATCTTATTATCATTACCTTCCTCATATTCATCACTACCACCATTATCATCATTACCCACATTATTAGTATCATTATCATTATTATTATTATTTGCAAGGCATCATATTCATTATTGTTATCACTAACAAGACACCACCATCATTAAGCATAAACATACATTTTCATAACACATGTAACGGTTACTCTAGCATCACAAGACTCTCACCATAACTCATCACCACCCTCACTAAAACCTATCATGGCCCATCGGTCAACACACACTCAACCCTATCGGCCACCACCACCCAAGGCTGTCACCCAACATGGCTATCGGCCATCATGGGTGTCGACCATCATACCAACAAACCCCCAGGAACTTAGGTCTATCGTCCATCATGAGGAAGAGGATGTCTTCCAACACAAGAGGGACCATCTCGCCCATCAGGCTCACCATGTCGGCCAACACAACAAGATGTATCACCCAACAACTTCCATCGGCCAACTCAACCATATCGGCCAACACAAGAACACCCACCATGTCGCCCATCAAGATACAAAGACCTATCATCCAAGAGAAGAACAAGAGCATTGCTCATCTATCGTTAACCAAGGTCACCAACATATCGTCCAACATGACCCTAGCTCACCTTGTCGCCCAATACATGGGCAAGGGTATCGGCCAACCTCAAGAACACATCATGTCGTCCACCAAGGGCATACATATCGTCCATCAAAGGGGATACCATATCGCCCAACTTCAAAGACAAAGGTGCCATGTCGTCCATCACACCAACAAAGAAGGGATATCACCCAACCCTAGGTCACCATCAACCTCCAACTCATCCAAATCGGCCAACACCTCACTAGCTTGACCTATCGCCCAACACAAGAGCAAAGGGATTTCTTATCACAAGGACCATGTCGCCCAACATGGTCACCATGTTGACCAACCCAAAGAATCACCACTATGTCGCCCATCACAGGAACAAGGGTGTCGCCCAACACACCCAAACCAAGGGAGGATATCGCCCATCATCAAGAGAGGACGTTGCTCAACAAGGGTCATCTTCAACCTCCAACACAAGGAAGCCCTAAACCCTAGAATGCAAGGTGCACAAAGGAACCCTAAACCCTAAAGGGGAATCGGCCACCAAAGGTACACAAGCAAGGTACAAAAGTAAGGAACTAAGCTAAGCTACTAAGGGATTGAAACACGATTGTGCAATTATCTTTACAAGTTCATATTATTTGTTTATTTATTAAATAAATAGAATATTCTACACACTTTCTCTCTCCTATTTTACTCATTATTCACACATTATCCAAATTAGTTGCAAATTTGCCCAGAGGCTTATTTTTATGTTTAGAATAAGAATTTGGAGTTATTTTTCTTATTTGAGAACATTAAGTATTTTATTTCACTTTATTGGCATATTTCCTATTTTCTTTTGATAATGTCATTAATATTTATATTTATGTTCCATTTTAAATGATACTTGGCCCTTAAGTTACTTTTTTATCAAGGAAACGAATTTGAGTGTCAAATTATCCTGATGGGTTTCCAATTATAATATTTGGTGCAATATCTTTCTCATTATCCTCTTCCATCTATTAATTCCCATATTACCTTTAATTATTGCATTTATCTTCTTCCTTATATAAAATTCGGATTTTCTCTTATTTCTCTTATTATAGGAAGTGCTAGAAAGTTATAGGACGAAATATTTTATTCTTTTTATTGCTTAGTGTACAATTTGCACTTTAGGCCCATTATCTAAAATCTAATTGAGGTATTTGTGCATACAACCCTATATTAAGAATATATGGGAAACATTTATCCAATAATCATCATAATTTCACTAAATCAAGTCCAAATACATATGGAATAAAAATGAAGCACAAAACTTATAGAAAAGGGTTCAAAGAGGTACATAGAGAATTTCAGTATGTTACAGCACTCCACCCCTTAAAAGGATTTCGTCCCCGAAATATCATACAAAGAGGGAAGGGTGAGTACATTACATATTGTCTTTCAACTCCCAAGTGGTTTCTTCTAAACCATGATATCTCCACAAAACCTTTACTAACTCTATCTCCTTATTCTTCAGCAACTTTACTCAGGATTCGAGGATCCTCACATGTAGTTCTTCATAAGTCAGATTATCATTAATCTCCACAGGTTCAATAGTGAGTACATGAGACGGATCCTTTACATACTTCCTCAACACAGAAACATGGAACACATTGTGGATCTTATCATAAGTAGGAGGTAAGGCTAAGTGATATGCACAAACTTCCACTTTATCTAAGATTTCAAATGGTCCAACATAGTGAGGACTCAACTTGCCTTTTACTTTAGATCTTGCAATAGAACGTATAGGCTTGATCTTTAGAAAAGCATAGTCTCCCACTAAGAAGCTTACATCAGACCTCTTTTTATCAGCATAAATCTTTTGTCAGTCTTGAACAGCTTTCATCTGTTTCTTTATCAGTTGTACCTTCTCAAGCATCAACTGCATGTCATCGGTCTTCACTAGGGAACGCTCACCAACATCATCCCAGTACAAAGGTGAATGATAAGGTCTACCGTAGAGAGCTTCAAAAGGTGGCATGCCAATACTTGCTTGGTAGCTATTGTTGTAAGCAAACTCTGCTAATGGTAGATACTGATCCCAGGCACCACCCCAATCCATCACACAAGCACAAAGTAAGTCCTCCCGAATCTGAACTGTTCTCTTGGACTGACCATCAGTTTGTGGGTGGTATGCAGTACTGAAACGCAGATCAATACCCATCTCTTCTTGAATCTGTCCCCACAAGCAAGAAGTGAATTTCGGGTCTCAATCAGAAACTATCACAACAGGAACACCATGCAGACGGACTATCCACTCCACATATAACTGAGCCATCTCAGCAACTTTATACGTGGTTTTGAAAGGCAAGAAATGAGAAGATTTTGTAAGCCGATCAATCACCACCCAAACAGCATCATAACCTTTCTTGGACTTAGGGAAACCGGTAACAAAGTCCATTGTGATCTTCTCCCACTTCCATTCTGGAATCTGAAGAGGATGAAGAAGACCATCAGGTCGTTGATGTTCAATCTTGACTTGCTGACATGTCAAGCACTTTGCCACAAACAGAGCTATATCATTCTTCATGCTCTTCCACCAGAAGCTTCGTTGTAAGTCCTTGTACATCTTGGTTGTGCCAGGGTGGTGTACTTGGACCCATGAGCTTCACTCAGAACCTTCTGTCTCAGACCACCAGCATTGGGAATCCACAACCTTTGTCTGAAGCATACAGCACCATCCACTCCGATAGAGAAGTCAGATTGTGGTTTCTTAGATAAAGCTTTCATCTCTTCAAGCTCAGAACTCTCTAATTGTGCAGTCATGACTTCTGAGATCCAGGTTAGTGTAACGGTCAAACTGGCCATGTGAACACACAACTTGTCTTCATCCACTGAATCGACAGGAGGAGGTCTCCAACTAGCCACATGTTCAAGGTTTTCCCACACTGAACATCTCAGAGAAGCACAAACAGCATCCTTCTTGTGACTTAGAGCATCAGCTACGACATTTGCTTTACTAGGATGATAGATGATGGTGAAGTTGTAATCTTAAAGATATTCCATCCACCTACGTTGTCGCAAGTTCATATCCTTCTGAGTCAATAGATATCTCAGACTCTTGTGATCAGAAAAGACTTCAAACTTTTTTCCATAGAGGTAGTGTCGCCAGATCTTCAAAGCATGGACTATGGCAGCAAGCTCCAAATCATGTGTAGGCCAATTTGCTTCATTAGGTTTCAACTGTCGAGAAGCATAGGTGATCACCTTTCCATCTTGCATCAAAACACACCCTAAGCCTTTTCGGGATGCGTCGGTGTAGATGACATAGGGTATGCCCTCAACAGGCAAAGCAAGCATGGGAGCAGAAGACAGACTCATCTTCAACTTTTGAAAACTGTCCTCACATTCAGGGGTCCATGAGAACTTGACCTCCTTCCGAGTCAGCTTGGTCAAAGGTAAAGCCAACTCAAAGAACACTTTGATAAATTTCCGATGGTAACCAGCTAGACCAAGGAAACTACATATTTCAGACAGGTTTTCTGGAGCATTCCACTTTGTCACAGCTTCTACCTTCACAGGATCAACAGCTATATGACCGGAAGAAATCACGTGACCAAGAAACATAACTTCCTTTATCCAGAACTCACATTTTGAGAACTTCGCATACATTTGATTTTCTCGCAATGTGCTGAGTACAATCCATAGGTGCTCGCGATGTTGTTCCAATGTCTCGGAATAAACCGAAACGTCATCAATAAACACCACTACAAACTTGTCGAGATATGGGCGGAATACTCGGTTCATCAGGTCCATGAACGTGGCAGAGGCATTTGTCAAACCGGAAGGCATGACCATGAATTCATTATGCCCATAATGAGTTCTGAACCATGTCTTAGGGACATCAACATCCCTCACATGAATCTGGTAGTAACATCTTTGCATATCCATCTTGGAGAACACGGTGGCTAACTTCAGTTGATCGAATAGGTCATTGATGTGCGGCAACAGATTACGGTTCTTCACTGTCACCTGGTTAAGCATGCGATAGTTCATACACATCCGCAAAGATCCATCCTTGTTCTTCATGAACAGGACAGGGGATCCCCAAGAGGGAAACACTAGGGCAAATGAAGCCCATGTCGAGAAGCTCTTCAAGCTGCTTCTTCAACTCAGCCAGCTCAGCAGGGGCCAAGCGGTATGGTGGCTTTGAGATTGGTGAAGTTCCAGGTATAAGCTCGATGGAGAATTCCACCTCACGAGTTGGTGGCAACCCGGGCAACTCCTCGGGAAAAACATCTGGGAAGTCCTTCACCACATCAACATGATCTAGAGCAGGAGGTGTAGCATCGAGAACTATAGAGGCTAGAAAGGCTCTACACCCTTACGAGACAAGCTTTTCAGCTTTAATGGCAGAGATGACAAATTGTCGCTCTTCTCGCTTCTTTCCCTTGACACACACTTTTCCTTCATTAGGATGAACCAGTCTAACCTTAGATTCCTCACAATACAAAACTACTTTATACTTCTTTAACCAATCCATACCCAGGATGATGTCAAAGACGGTCATATCAAGCAAGACAAAAATTATGGGAAACATTATTCCAGATATACAGAAGTTAAAGGTAGGAGTTTGGAGGTACGAGGAGTAGATTTTACCACTAGGGGTTTTTACATCTAACACATGATCCATAAACTCAGATTCAATTTCAAGCATAGAGGCAAACTGACAAGATATGAAGGTATTGGAGGAACCAGAATCAAACAGTGCTTTTAAAGGATGCATATTAAGGTGCAGAGTGCCTTCAATCACTTCATTGCCTTCACCTTCTTCTTCAACATTGAGAGAAAACACTCTCCCATTCTGCCTCTCCACTGGCGGATGCCTCGGGTTCGAGTTGTTGTTGTTGTTGTTCTGCAGCGGCGGGTTCTGTCTCAGCTATTGTGGGTGTGGGGCATTATTCTGCCTTTGCTGGAAACGGGGGCAGTTGGGTCGGATGTCCCCGACTTGGCCGCACTCATGGTAGGTTGGTGGAGGACGGTTGCCATTACGAGCAGGTGCATTTTTGGCGGGGCATCTACCAGGAGGATGGTGGCGATTGCACCTATTGCAGGGATCACGTCCATGGTTCTCATGTTGGTTCAGATTCTTCCTTTTGTTTTTGAAGCCATTAGAAGCTTGAAACCCTGGATATGACTCAATGGCGAGAGCCTTGTCCACCATCTGTTGAAAAGTGAGTGGCAATTGTGGAACGAGACTTCACCCCACATGATAGTTCAGGCCTTCCAAGAACAAGGTTGCTCTTCTGTCAACTCCAAGGTCAGTGGCGTAACGTTCTAGCAGCAGAAATTTCTAAACGTAGTCGGCCACGCTCAAGCTTCCTTGCTTGAGACTGTAAAACTCAGCCTCCTTCTTCCCCAGGAAGGCAGGACAGATGTACTTCTCCCTGAACAGCTTTAGAAACTGGGTCCACTCCATAAAAGAGGTATCCCGAGTGCGGGCAACACAGTTCCACCAAACGTGTCTCGGTCCATCCAGCACGTACGTCGCGAACCGAACCTTCTGGTGAGGAGGGCACGCCATGCCCTCGAAGGTCCGATCCAGGGCCAACACCCAGTCATCGGCTTTGTCCACCATGTTAGGCTCACTTTCACCCTTGAAGTAGGCTGGCTGCATCTTGATGAAGTCAGTGAGGGTGAACTCCATCAGCTTGTTGGCAGCAGCAGTAGTGGTGTTGAGTTGCCCCATCATGGTGGAAGATAGCAACTAACGTAGCATCGCCAGTTCTTGCTCAGGTGTCAAGGCAGGAATACCAGAAGCAAGTTGGTTGACCGCAGGATTCGCAGGAGTGTTGGGGTCCTTAGGGGTCGACTCCTAGTTCATGTTGTCAAACAAGTCACCTCTCCTGAAAATTAGGATTGTCATATTAGGTTCTCAGTAGTATAGAATCATAGATGAGAAGAGAATAGAAATAGAGATGAGAAAAGGATAACTAGAATGATATTGCCTAAAAGCATACTATTTTGGGCAATTTGTATCAGCGCAGGCCAGGCCGGATCATATGGGCACGGGAGTCCTCGTATACCAAGCTAGTGGTGTGGAGGAAAATTTTGCCAGCCCCCAAAACCCTGATCCTTTCTAGACACCCTTGCTTCAACCGCATGCCCTAATAGTTTCCTAAAGGCTTTGATACCATGTTGTAAAGAGGCGAGATCACCTCTTTACTAAACTTTAAAGGAAATACAAACATCCACAATTTTAACAAAATTTAGAGACTTTGAGGATGATTGCATAATATTCCAAGTAAATAAGCATGATTCCAGATACATAATAAAATGTCAATAGCAGCGGAAAGAAAGAAATAATAAGCCTTCACATGGCTTTATTGTTTATTACATGAATGATTTCTAAAAGAAAAGATAAGATAAGCAGGATCTAGCTATAGCAACCTAGCCATCCTTTCCAAACGCTAAAGATCAACTCCTGGGGGAAACTTCCTTCAAGCTTGTCCTTCACCTTGCACAGCACCGGCACATGGGTGGTTGGGAAGACACCCAGCAAGAGGAAAAGAGAGAAAAGTATGTGTTACAAGATTATTCTAAAAGTGGCAACAAAGTTGTAACAAGTAAAATAGGCTAGATATTTATTGTAAAGTGAGACATCAAAGAGTATGAGGCTTTATATAATGAAACTTGCCAATTACAAAATAACTAAGGGTTTTGCATGTAAATTAATATGTCTACCTAACTAAGTAGGGTTGAGGCACCTACCAGACCTCTAACCTTAGGTGAGGGGAGAATAAGACATTCCCAGTCACCTATAATATTATGGGGAGAATTATAAACATTCCCCTAGGGCGATTATATACATGCCCTCTATGGGTGGTTGTACATAAGTACCACTACTTTATAATTAAATAGAACATTTAATTACATGCTAGCAAAAGGTTTATGGCAAGATTAAGAAAAAGATTATGTAACATGGCAGTGGGGTATAAAAAAAACCCAAATAAGATAATACTACAAGTAATTTTGAGGCAATAAACAATTTCAGTTTCAAGAATCAAGGATTTAGGTCAGATTAAGCCTCATAAGGAATTATAGGTAATGGTATAAAGTTTTCCCAACTGAAGAGTAGATGCACATACCTTAGCCTTAGGTGTTCTAGAACCCTCTTTCCAACCCTTCACACGAAATCAGAACCCACTTTCCCTAATTCATCATTAGATCTATGAATTAGAATTATATGCACTCATTGAAGGTGGAAAACCCTAATATTACTAACTTTTTGCACAAACCATCAAATCAGACTCCAGAAACCTTACCATCATCTTAGTTAGGGTTTTATGATCAAGATAATATATAATATTATATATTTCGAAAATATGGACTTTAGGGTTAATTTTGGTGATTTTTAATTAATTAAATCGACTCTAAAAATACATTTTTGCAAACATCAAAATCAAAACTCAAAATTATTTTTAATGGATAGATCTTGTCTTCATGATTTTAAAACACTATTTATTTTCTATTTTTGACCAATGGAATAATTTTCTACGATTTATTTTGTATCATCCAACCACGACTTGCCACATGGCAAACGCTCACAGAGCAGAGTGATCAGGAGCGAGAGAGAGTGGTGGCCCACGTCTCTGAAGCGCTCGCAGCAGGCGAGCGGGCCGGGTCAACACGATCGACGAAAAGACAAGAATACCCTCGCGCGAAAACACAGCGAAAGCAAGAATGACTAGGGGCAAATTGGTAAAACGATGGGGAGTCGTCTTCCTCCCCTCGCCCGAGCACCATGAGCAGCGAGCAGCTTGCTCGGCTCAATTGGGCAAAACCTCGATACTTGACCAAATTCCACACTTAGATACTCGAAAGAAAGAGGAAGAAGAACCAGAATTGCTGGTACCTTTCAATTGAACGGAGATGAAGCAACAAGAGAAGGAGATGTGCCGCAAGCCAGGTGGTTCTCGGCGGCCAGTTGGGGGTCAAAACGTCCACAAAATGCCAAATTGAAAGCACGAGAGAGTTGCTAAGGCGATGGTGGTCGTTGGGGTTGGTATATTTATAGGCAAGGTACCCTAGACTAGGGTTTAGGTAGGGAAAGGTAGAGAAGGTCGGCACCCCTGTTGGGCGTTTCTCCAAAACTCATCAAATCCCAAAGTTTTTGGGATAAACCTGTGTGGAAACGCACAAGGAATCCAACGAAGCAAGTTTTAGCAAAAACCGTCGAGTAAAACTCAGGATAAATCCATTTGAAAAATCGAGAAAAACAAGGCGTGTTGCCTTTTATGACTAGAGGTAGAAGACGACTATGAGTCATCGGATCAGTGGACCCGGGGTCCATGAAGAACCCTGGGCCGTCTGATCTCGCGGATGAGACAAGGAGTTGATTCCTAATAAAATTCGACCAAAATTCAATTCATTCCTATATGTTTTTCTCTCTCTTCATTTGGAGACTCAAACATTGTCCAAAAATTACCAAATTTTATATCCTGACTTATTTTAATGCATAGAATCCAAATATAGAGTTAGTTTTGCCTTTTGAGAAAGTTTGATACATAAAATAATTAAAATGTCATTTTCTCTTTCCTTCTTCAAAAGAGGTGATAACATTATCTAATTTTTGTGTAACTTCACCCATAAGTCTCCCTAAGGGATTGGAACACGATTTTGTAATTATCTTTACAAGTTCATATTATTTGTTTATTTATTAAATAAATAGAATATTCTACACACTTTCTCTCTCCTATTTTGCTCATTATTTACACATTATCCAAAGTAGTTGCAAATTTTCCCAGAGGCTTATTTTTATGTTTAGAATACAAATTTGGAGTTATTTTTCTAATTTGATAACATTAAGTATTTTATTTCACTTTATTGGCATATTTCCTATTTTCTTTTGATAATGTCATTAATATTTATATTTATATTCCATTTTAAATGATACTTGGCCCTTAAGTTAATTTTTTGATCAAGGAAACGAATTTGAGTGTCAAATTATCCTGATGGGTTTCCAATAATAATATTTGGTGCAATATCTTTCTCATTATCCTCTTCCATCCATTAATTCCCATATTACCTTTAAGTATTGCATTTATCTTCTCCCTTATATAAAATTCGGATTTTCTCTTATTTCTCTTAGTCTAGGAAGTGCTAGAAAGTTCTAGGATGAAATATTTTATTCTTTTTATTTCTTAGTGTACAGTTTGCACTTTAGGCCCATTATCTAAAATCTAACTGAGGTATTTTTGCATACAACCCTATACTAAAAATATATGGGAAACATTTATCCAATAATCATCATAATTTTACTAAATCAAGTCCAAAGACATATGGAATAAAAATGAAGGACAAAACTTATAGAAAAGGGTAAAAAGAGGTACATAGAGGATTTCAGTATGTTACACATGTTATGGAGGGTTCGAAGTATACTAGCACGGTCAAAGTGGAGTCACCACAATCCATGTGGTCCCAACTTCAGTCGAAGTGGTCCTATCAAAGCATCATGCTTCAATCAAAGTGTCTTGATCAAGGATCCTTCTTCAAAAGAAGCGTCAGAGTCTAAGTGTCATGTTGTCAGTCCTTCAAGTTAATCAACACATCCATAGATAAAGGTGCTTTTGCACTGATAAATTCATGTTTTTTTAAGTTTACAAACTTTTTAAAATATGTATGTGCAAACTTTCTATATGATATTTTTACTTGCATTTAAGATAAATTTTAATATAAATACAAAACATATTTTGGACTTAGTTGAACATTTTAAGAAATCATTAGTTATCAAATAATAAATTGAAGCAACCAGAAAAGTTGCAAAATAATATTACAACTTCCTATTGTGGAGAGGGTTGTCTTTTCCAGTAAAGCATAAAAGAGAATTGGGTCTCCTACATATAGGAGCCATGGAGTACATGGGCTGAATAGAAATAAGGCGAAATACAATGGGCCTAATCCCAACTAATCACACCCCCTCAATTTGGAGAGTAAACATTGTGAAGTCCTAACTTGGTGCCCATGTACTTGAATAAAGCAGGAGAAAGCGGTATGGTGAGAATATCCGCAATTTGATATCCTCTCTGAATATGAGGAGTAATACTTTTTTATCTTTAACCAGGTCTCGCACAAAGTGACAATCGACTTCAATGTGTTATGCGCATTCATGAAAGACCGGACTATTAGCTATGTGTATAGCCGCCTGGTTATCACAATATAGAGTGGTTGAAGTTTGAAAAGAGATCCCAAACTCACTCAAAATAGATTGGACTCATTGTAGGTCACAACATGCATGGGCCATAGTCCGATATTTGGCCTCGGTGCTGGAGCGAGCCACAACAGCTTATTTTTTACTCTGCCAAATAACAGAGCGAGTGTCAATCATAACGCAAAAACCAGAAGTAGATCGACAATCTCGAGAATCACCTGCACAATCTGCATCAGTGTATCCAGAAATAGAAAACTAGGACGTTTGTAGAACAATCCTCTTCCTGGAGCGCTTTTGAGATACCGAAGGATGCATTGAACACTGATACAATGAGCCTTAAGAGGTGCACTATGCTAACTGACTATCCCGACAACATAGGTAATGTCAGGTCGGGTTACTGTCAAGTATATTAGCTTTCCAACAAGACGGCAATACTTTTCGGGGTCATCAAAGAGTTCTCCCTCATGTGGGAGCTTGGTGTTATAGTCCTTGGAGTGAAGACATGTTTGTATTTTGTCATGCCAGCATCCTGAAGTAAGTCTAAGACATAACGTCTCTGAGACAGGTTGATTCTTGTGGCTGAGCGGAGGACTTCTATGCCAAGAAAATATGGTAGAGTGCCCAAGTCATTTGTGTAGAAGTGCGCATGTAAGGACTATTTTACTTGAGATATATCCACTTTGTCATTATCAATGATCACTATATCATCAACATTAACAGCAAGTAGGATATGGCCTTTGAATGATTTTGAACAAAGCATAATCAAAGAGAGTTGAGTTCGTAGCGCTCTTCTCCATTTGCATAGTGGCGGCGGTGCTCCTTTTTTCTGAACATCCATGCTTTGTGGCTCCGCGTCAAGCAATTGTAAAAGGCTAATTAACTAGATGCTAAGCATAATAGTGTTTTCTTCTCCACTATCTCCTTCCACTTCGTACTTCTAATAAATAGAATATAGTTTATTTGTTTTATTCTTCCTGATCGCAAATAGTCAGCTGAGTACAAATAAAAAGAGCGAAACAAAACAACAAAAAGAAGTATAAAAAAAACGCGTTGGTCTATAAAGTAACAAAAAAAAACGGGGGGCACAACTTTGTTCTTTCTTCCTTTTCATGTGATTTTTCTAATCCACATGGCTGTGCACTTTTCTTAAAAATTAGGGATTTTATATTCATCTATCCTGCCGCCCATTAATCCGGTAGTGTTTTCTATTTTCCTACCGAGATCTATTCTGGTAGTGCTACTCCTTCTACTGAGTTTTCATTGCGGTAGTATTTTCTATTTTATTTATTTGTACTGTACTACATTCTGGTACATTTACTTTTTGTTTGTATTGTGCTATATTCTGGTATGCTTCTATCTATTTGTACTGTGTTATTATCTGGTACCTTACTCACCTCATCATGGGTGATGCTACTAAACCGACTATCGTTTACAACGATATGCCGCACATATCTGTTGTTAAACTTAATGATAACAACTTTCTACGATGGATGGATGTTGTCCAGACATTCCTGAAGTCTCGGGGTAAACTCAAATTTATCACCAATAATTCTCCGACAGTTTCCAACGATGCATGGGTGATAGACAGTAGTCAAGTGCTCTCATAGTTCTGGGCATGCGTGGAGCCAGAGGTGGCGGTCAAGTACATGTGGCACCGTAACGTCAAGACTATGTGGGAGGAGATGAAACAGTTCTTCACTCAAGAAGACAACTGTTTGTGCATGTATAACATCACGGATAAGATTTTCTCCAAACAACAAGGAGATCGACCTTTGTCTAAGTACTTTGATGCCATGAAGGTTTTGGCAAACCAACTGAACTTCTTCTTTCTGACAAACTCCAGTGAAGTCACCAAGGAGCGGGAGACTCTTTTGACTGGACTCTTTCTAAACAGGCTTCATCTTTGCTTTGTTGTGGTTCGACAACTACTCATGGTTGGTGCAGCCCTTTCATCTATAGACCAAACATATGCACGTTTGGCCCAGTCTGAGATGTTTTCTCTTCGCATTTCGCTTAGTGCTACATTTGAACTTCAACCGGCAATGGCTGTGGCGGTTAGAGGTCGTGGTCGAGGATGAGGCCAAGGCACAAAGTACATTTATTTTTGCAAGTTGGGCCACACTAAAAATGTTTGTCACTTGAAGCATGGCTATCCAGCCCGCTACGGGAGAGGGTGTGGCAGGGACTCTGCCTGTGTCGCTCAAACACATGTTCATGTTAGTCAAGCATCTAGACCGCCACCTGGTCATATATCGACTCCACTATAGATATCTTCTTCTCATGTCCCATTGCCAAATGTGAAGTACAAACGCCTTCTCCAAGCGGCACAATATTATGGAGATCCTCCCCTTGAAAACAGCACGACAACCTCGGCACCCTCTGAGTGGCGCATTTGAGACATGCCTACTGCCTCTTCTTCAACTAATCTAGCCACTACTCCTCAACGTAATTTTGGGACATCTCTGCTTGCCACAAATTTTAACTAGATTGTGGACTCCGGGGCGACACAACATATGATGGGTATTCCTAAACTTCTTACTACCTTTGACTCTATTATTCCTCATCCCTAGGTTACTTTGGTAGATGGCTCGGTCAAATGAGTCACTCGTTGTGGCATTGTTCCTCTTTATTCTACACTTAAACTGTCTGTAGTCCACTTTGTGCCAAACTTCCCATATAATCTCATGGAAGTTGCTAAAATTATTGATTCTCTTCACTGCTTTGTGACCTTTGGTCCTTCTGGTTTTGTTCTACATGATTGTAAGAAGTTAAAGATGATTGGGTAGGGAATGTGTATTGGTGTCTCTATTACTTCTCCCCCCCCACCACCCAGTCTGATACATGCCTTTCTTGCTTCCACTCCACTACAATTGCATATCCAACTTGGATATCTACCCTTAGAAAAGCTTAAACTCTTAGATAATTCTGATTCTTCATGTTCATCTATTTTATGTAATGCTTCTCGGCTAGGAAAATGCCATATCGTGTCCATTCCGGGTCGTACAACCAAACAATCATCCAAAATGTTTGAATTAGTACATAGTGATGTTTGTGGTCCTTTTCAAACTACTAGTTATAATGGATTCAATTTTTTTCTTGCATGTGTGGATGATTTTTCTAGAATGACTTGGATATACCTCATTCAAACTTGTGATGAAGTTCTTTCACTAATTTGCGCATTCCACACAATGATTTATATCCAATTTTCCACATCCATTAAAATCCTACATACCGACAACGCTCTTGAATATACACAAAAGGTTGTTTCCTCTTTTTACCAAGACATTGGGATTATTCATCAATGATCTTGTTCTTATTCTCCACAAAAAAATGGCATCCCTGAGCATAAAAATCCTCATCTTCTTGACATTACACACTCTCTTCTCATTCATGCTAATGTGCTGAAACAATTATGGTCGGATGCAGTTCTCACTGCATATTTTCTCATCAATCGCCAACCATCTTTGGTTCTTAAACAATGAACTCCCTTTTCTATTGTCTTTCCACAATCTACATCATTTTCTTTACCTTCATGGGTTTTAGGTTGTGTTGTCTTCATACATAATTTCGATCCCAAGGATGAAAAACTATCACCCTGAGCTCTTCGAATGGTGTTTCTCGGCTACCCCTTCTCTCAAAAAGGGTACAAGTGTCTTGACCCTACCTCTAGCTGAGTTTATATCTCTACAGATGTCACTTTCCATGAAGATAAACTCTTCTTCTTGTCGTCCTCTTCATCCTTAACTCATTCTGACACAATGGTCTCTCTTCCTGATCCCTTCATCCACTCACATCCACCCTCAATAGAACCTTTAAACCAGTGCATGGAAGATGCATCCCAGGTAGCTCCTTCCCCTTCATCATCGGTTCCAGATCAATCTGATATACCAGTGGCATTAAGGAAAGGTACACGCTCTTTCACCATTAAGCATCATATTTCTAATACAATTGGCCTAGGCCCAACTAATTAATTATACTAACACCTAAAATTATAGGGTTCCCTGATAAGAAAGAAAGGGTTGTAACAATATCCCACACTAATAAAGATTTTGTCTTGAAATTCTTAGAAGAAAAATGACACATGTTACTCATCTTAGACTCTCACTCCCATTTATCTTATTACATACCATAGTTTCTTCACAAATTCTTCACCAGAGGTATCTCCCTCTTTTAGAGTTTCTATATTTTACAATCTAAGAACTTGTCTAGACCTTCATCATAGTATCATATCCTATCAACTATAAGGGCTCTCAGTATGTGATATTATCTATACATGGATGGAGTTTATTCACCATGGAGATGCCAAAAATTCATGTATATTGGTTGACTCTGATGGAAACTCAAGCCTGTATGCTACTAGACTAATCCTCTAAAATATTGGATAGGGTCCCTTGTATCTATAGTCTTCCCTTGAATTTTGAATTCTGATGTGCGCATTTTATATATACTTTTTGATCACTTTTGCACACAATTCAGTCCATTTAGATCTTCATATGGCCTTTAATCAAACTTGATTTGCCATTTTTTTAGTTGTTTTACTTGATGCATGATTTTGATCATGGGTACATGATGAAGATGGTGAAATGGGGCTAATCCAACCCGAATCCGACCTCAGTTGGATCCCCAAGGAGTTTGCATGCTTGATAGAGATGATATTAAAGATTTTGAAGAGTATACGAGGTGTGATAATTACCACCTATGTAAGTTTGCAGATACTCGCATCCACAGCTAAAGAATGGAGACGTGCCATGTTGCTACTCAAACACGGTGTGTCAACACTGTTAAATTTTATGTCTCCAAGTTCTACCATCCTACACATCATGTGTTAATTAACACACGTCGTATCCAACCCCATCGGCCTCAACTCAAGTTTTCTTCAGGTCTCAGTGACATGACGTGTCTCTCAGACACCACGGCATGTCCAAGGCAATCACTCGTCAATTATACACAACAACACGACGTGTTGAATCTAAACATGGTGGGTTACATTCAGTTTCTGCACATTTTAAAAACAACTGCCCCTCATTTCAAATACAAAAACACTTGGATGGGGAAATTATCTCTCGTCATTTGAAACACTCTACGGTATGAGAATGTTATAGAGAAAGAGGTGTGGAATTTTGGGGAAGAAGAGGTTTCTAGGGAAAGAACCTCCATTCTTCACCATTTCTTCTCCAAAAGGTGCAGCAGAGCTTCTCTACGCGTCCAAGCTTCTCTGGAGGAAATATAGTCTGGGTAGGAGCAACTATAAGGGTGGAATTCCATCCTCAATTAGAGTTTTGCTTCACTCGACTTCACTCTTTGGTTCCTTTTTCTCTTTCTTCTCTTTAATCATGCAAAACTCTAAAATGTGTACACTTCACTTGTGCTTCTTCATCATGTACAACTAGAACCCTTTTCTTGGGTATGGGAGAGTAATTCCCATGCTATTACTCATGTGAACTCAGACATCTTAACTAATGTTAGTCATTTTTCTTCTCCAAGAGTTTTTCTGTGATAATTGCTTGTATGTTTGCTTGGACATCAAACCTACTTATTTTATGTTTCTTTGTTTGATCTAGGAAGGTTTATAGATAAGTAGGGATTAGTTCTCTTGGCAATGAACCTATGACCATGGGAGTGGCTTGGATACATTGAGTATTTAAGGTTGTAGTTCGAATTTTGATATATACATGGGAGTGTTATGTTAAAAATGAGAATTGTCTCATATCATCGAAAGGTGTATGATGACGAAAACCACCTTTGCAAGTTAATTGACATGTTAATTTTGTAGTTGCATATGATGTAATGCTATGGAGGTGAAATCTTATGTACAAGATCTCCAAAATATGATCTTAATAATCTTAGTTTAGTTCTTGTTCTTTTCATTGCTAGTTAGTGAATCATAACCCAACTTAACTTTTGCAAATCGATCTAGATTGTTGACAATAGCATGCGTGTGCCTAATAGTTCCTTTATCCCTTACACGACCTTGATAGTACTACATGCACCCGTATACTTATAGGGCACTATTTGAGTTTAGAAATATTAAAATGTGTGCATATAAGCTAACACATTTTTGGTGTTGTTGTTGGGGAGCATCGATATTTTTCTGTTGGAGTAAGAGGTGTAAATTAGTAAGTGAGACTAGATCGCTCACCCTCATATTCATCATTATATTGTCATTTATATCATCAGTTGTTTCTTCCATTGTTTGTTAAGAGTTCTCACCACTTGTGAATTTGTAGGACTGTATGCAGAGATCAAAATGTTGCCTTCAAGCGTCTTTGTTTCTAGACCCAAAGATTGAATGCACTCTTAGCAGCTGTAGACGACCAAGGAGGAGTGAAGTTCATTCAAGATTGGGAGATTTGCAACCATCGTCACCTCATTCTTCGCCCATCTTCATCGAAAAGCCAAAGACCAATCATGGAAGATGACTATCCTCTTAAGGACTTCTCCATTCCATCTGCAATCAACATCAATGGGGCTATTAATGGCCCACGGATTAAGGTGAACATCTTCTCCATCATCCCAACAATCATACATATAATTCAGTAGAACCACATTGGGGTAACTCCCATGGAAGACCCCAACCTTCATGTAGTTGAATTTCTGCAATGTCTGAACACATTGAAGATTAATGGTGTTTCTCCTGATGGTATATGCGTACTATTGCTTCCTTTTTCTTTGAGGGACAGAGCTAAGGTGTGGCTCTCTTTTTTACTAAGAAACTCCATCAACAACTGGGATGAACTTCTTAAGGTCTTCTTAGCCAAGTAATTCCCACCAAGCTAGATGACTCATTTGAGAAGTCAATTGACTAACTTTTCTCAACAAGATGGAGAGACTCTGTATGATTCATGGGAAAGGTTCAAAGACCTTAAACATCTTTGTCCTCACCACATCTTAGCAATTGGTTGCTTCTTCAAGCATTCTATAATGGGCTTTATTATAACACCAGGATGTCTGTAGAGTTGTAGCCAATGGAGCTCTAATGAACAAATCTGAAAGGGAGGCATGTTCTATAATAGAAGACATGGCAATCAATCATTTCCAATAGAGTACTAAAAGGATAAATCATCCACTCTCATCTTTTACTTCTTTGGGGAAGTAAGGTGTCCATCTATTGAAGTTGTTGATCTAACTTCTACAAAGTTAGATGCCTTGACACAAAAGTTTGAGAGGTTGACTGCTCAACCATCCCAGCCAGTAAATATAATTTTTATGCAAGTGGAGCCATGGGAAAAGTAGCTTCTTCAAGCTACACTTATTTCATCCCATCTAAAGAGAATGTGGAGCAATGCAATGCAGTAGGAAATTTTGGGAACAAACAACTATACAAATTCATATTCCAATACCTATAATCTAGGTTGGTGTGATCACCCAAACTATTTATATCCCAACAACAATGACTCATCAAATCCTCAACAAGCTCAAGGTTAAAAACCATTGAATGTGAGGAATAGGCCACCTATGGGAAACAATCCTCCAAGTTTCAACAATAATGTCAATAGAAACTTCATCTAACAACAACAGCCAAAGTCCAATTTGGAATCTCTTCTTGAAGGTTTTGTTTCATCTCAATTGAAGCAAAATGAGGAATTTCATCAACACAATCTGATCGTGTATGATACCATCCAACAACTTTCTTTAAAGGTGTATGGCATTACTACTCATACCAAATGTTAGATAATCAAATTGCTCAACAAGCTCTAGCCAATCAGAGGACACCTTTTGGTTCCGTGCCCAGTCAACCAGAGATGAATCCTAAAGAGACAAGCAAGTATGTGATGCTAAGGAGTGGAGCAGTGATAGGAGGATCTTCACCACCTTCAAAGAGGAAATCTGAAGAATTTACTGACACAATCGTGGAGGAGACTGCTGAAATTCAAAGCAAGAAAGTTGTTGGAAATCCACAACAAGGTGATACTTTTGGTAAGCCTAATGTTCCTTTCCCTCATAGGTTTGCCAACACAAAAGATAATGTAAAGTTCAACAAGTTTATGGATATCTTGAACAAGTTGTATGTGAATCATTCTTTAGTTGAAGTGATAGTTGAAATGCCTTCTTATGCCAAGTTTTTAAAAGACATTCTCACAAGGAGAAGGAGGTCAGACCAAGCTGAAAGTGTTATGATCTGAAAGGATAAGCTCTATCATTTAAATTGTTACCACCCCTTCTGAACTAAAATTTTCTTTCTTGGGTGTTTAAGTTGAATTTATGGCTATGCATATGAACATGTTGATTATGGTTGGTTTGGTCTCATATACATCTTTCATTTCATTTGATCTATGCATGAACTTGACAATTCCTTCATTTGTGTTTCTATGCTCTTTTTACTTGAGGACTAGCAATTATTCAAGCTTAGGGGATTCAAAGTGTGCACTTTATATATACTTTTTTATCACTTCTGCATACATGTTCAGTTCATTTTGATCTCCATTTGGCCTCTAATCATACTCGATTTGTCATTTTTTTAGTTGTTTTACTTGTTGCATGATTTTGAACATGGGTACACAATGAAAATGATGAAATGGGGCTAATCCAACCCAAATCCGACCTCAGTTGGATCGCCTAAGGAGTTTGCATGCTTGATAAAGATGATATTGGAGATTTTGAAGAGTACACGGCGTGTGTTAATTAGCACACATCATGCAAGTTTCTAGATACTCGCATCCACAGCAAAGAATGAAGACATGTTGTGCTGCTACTTAAACACGTGTATCTCTGCTATCAAATACTACGTCTCGAAGTTCTGCCATCCTACACGTCGTGTGTTAATTAACACACATCATGTCGAACCTAATCGGCCCTAACTCTAGTTTTCTTTAGGTCTCATTGACATATCATTTCTCTCAAACAACATGATGTGTCCAAGGCAATCACTCTCAATTATACACAACAACACGACGTTTGAATTTAAACACGGCATGTTACATTCAATTTCTACAAATTTTAAAAACAACTGCCCCTCATTTCAAATATGAAGACACTTGGATGGGATGGTTATATCTCATCATTTGAAACACTCTACGGCCAGATAGAGCTGTAGAGTAAGAGGAGTGTAATTTTTGGGAGGAAGAAGCGGTTTCTTGGGAAAGAACCTCCATTCTTCACCATTTCTTCTCCAAAAGGTAAAGTAGAGCTTCTTTGCTCATCCAAGCCTCTTGGGAGGGAAGATAGTCTAAGTATGAGAAGCTATAATGGTTTAATTCCCTCCTCAGTCATAGCTTTACTTCAGTCAACTTCACTCTTTGTTTTCTTTTGCTCTTTTTTCTCTATAATCATGTAAAACTCTAAAATTTATGCCTTGTACTTGTGTTTCTTCATCATGTATGAGTAGAACCATTTTTCTTGGGCATGGGAGAGTATCTCCCATGCTATTACTCATTTGAACTTGGATATATTAACTAATGTTATTTAATTTGCTTCTCCAAGAGTTTCTACGGTGATAATTGCTTATATGTTTGCTTGGCCATCAAACCTACTTGTTGTATGCTTCTTTGAATGATCTGGGAAGGTTAATAGAGAAGTAAGGAGTAGTTATCTTGGACATAAATCCATGACCACGAGAGTGGCATGGATACATTAAGGATCTAAGGTTGTAGATTGAATTTTGATATAGACACAGGAGTGTTATGTTAAAAATGAGAACCACCTCATGTCATCGGAAGGTGTATGATGATGACAACCCCCTTGCAAGTTAATTGACATGTTAATTTTATAGTTGCATATTTTGTAATAGTATGGAGGTAAAATCTTATGTCCAAGATCTCCTAAATATGGTCTTAGTCCTCTTTGTTTAGATCTTGTTCTTTTAATTACTAGTTAGTTAATCATAACCCGACTCAACTTTTACAAATCGATCTAGATTATTGAACAGTATCACGCTTGCACCAAATAGTGCCTTGCTCCGTTGGACGACCTCGATAGTACTACATGCACCTGTATACTTGTGGGGTTGTGTTCAAGATTACAAATATTAAACTTGTGCATTTAATCTAACAATCTCCAACATTAAAGTCACTTAGTCTATGTATTTTCTTCATGCATGTCTGGTGCTTCTTTCAATTGGTGTATGCACGTTGATATACTTATTAGTGTCTCTTCTACTAATTATCGACCCAAAACTTCTCTCTTTCCAACTTCATACCAATAAATGGGAGATATCCATTTCCTCTCATCCAATGATTCATAGGGAGCTATAGTCAAACTAGATGGTAAATGTTGATGTGTGAAAACTTCATAACAGTTAGGTGTCAGCCCTAATTACCATAGAAATATAGTACA
This sequence comes from Alisma plantago-aquatica, assembly GCA_963693085.1. NCBI lineage: Eukaryota > Viridiplantae > Streptophyta > Magnoliopsida > Alismatales > Alismataceae > Alisma > Alisma plantago-aquatica. The sequence continues at coordinate 975,041,147 of OY856413.1, read as the reverse complement.
TAGATTGTCAACATGTCCTATAAAGTATAAGTAGTCTGATTAACTATCAATTTGTATGATAGTGGAAGGTTGTAATAAACTTCAAGAATGTTTGCAAATCATGGTCCAATTAATTCTAAATTTTGGATGTGAAGTAGGAAACTATATTAGAGATGATGAATATTGGAATCCCAGTTAATCTGACTGCTTCATCTACATAAATTATGGACAAATTGGATGAATCTCATGTTAAATCAAAATTTAGGAAATGATTGTACTTTGTGAGTCCATCCACAATCACCCATATTGAATCGTAACTATGTGATGGTCTAGATATACCTAATACAAACTCCACAGTGATGTGTTCCCACTTCTACATAGGAATAGGGAGTGGTTGTAGAGTTCCTACTGGCTTTCGATGCTTAGCTTTGACACGCTGATGCACTCTACATTTGGTACATGCTCAGCTTCTTATATATTCATATTTTTCCACTGATGAATGGATATTCATCCTAGATTTCATCATATGATTAACTCAGTTTTACAGCTAGATTGTGCCTTAGTTTTAGCTTAAAATAGGTTCTTCTAACCTTACAATATTTTTAGGTAAATGGTGCTCTCTATGTTTTAAAAAATAATTATGTTGACCTAGTTCCTCATCGATAAACACATTTGATATTTTCCCATGACATTTCATTTGCCTTGAATATGCATCGCCCAATGCTAAGTATTTCTTAATGACATGCATCATTGTCATGCCATCAGTTAGTGTATGTTGAATTGACATTTACCTTGCTTCACTCAGTCCCTCTCTCTCTAATACCATCCTCACAACAACTCTCCATTGGGTTAAGATCCATAGTAGTTGATGTTTCTCCATTAACTGACGAGATTCATCAATTGATACTCTACATTGACTGACGCCCTACATTAGTTGATGTGCTTCCATCAACTAATGCTACAATATTGTCCTATGCAACCCCAAATACTAACACTCGACATCGTCTACAACTCTCCATCAATGTGTGTTCTGTCATTAGTTATGTTGATGGGTCCCCTTATGAGTAATTTTGGATCCATCCATACTCACTGCATTTACAACATAAGATTGGGATTTGAAACCTTGGTCCTCACTTATAAGTACATACCCAAACCTCTATGTGGGGAATCTCTTGTTGATGGTTCCTTAAGCATTAATCTTCCACTTTAATGTTAGAGACCCCTCACCCTTACTCCACCTCATCGATCACCACCAAGATTTTCAAGACTCAACCTTGAGAGAGGAAGGCTAACAAGGTTTTCCACTATCAATCCACCATTATTGTTGAGGGTTTTGAGTTGAACTTGAAGGAGGAAGACTAATGAAACTTTCCTTTGACATCTCCACTGCTCAGTCACCACCTACATACCTCCTCTTGTGTAGTTCAAACCTAAGTAGAGGAGTATGAATAAGAAGGGTCACCTGACGACTCCATATGGTGTCATCTTACTTCTAAATTACATTAGATTGTCCATTGAGAATAAAGAAAACCCTTTGCAGACCATGGTTGTGCTTCATATACCCTTAATGATGATGTATATCCCCTTCCTTTCCCTTGTTGATCTTGAGAGTGCCATGATGAGTGAGTAGTCTCCTAACTAGGGTGTTTGGGGTAGGCATGTTGTAAAATTGTGTTCTATTAGCTTGCATCTAGATATATGAACCTTGCTACATTTTGAATAAATCACATTTTTTGTATATGTGTGTGTATGACACATTTTCATGTATATCATACCACATATGTAGAGAGATCTAGGATGTATTTTTATTCTTGTTAGCCCCATAATAAGAACTTTGGACATGTGATTTTGAAGGAAATGGATGCATGGCCTCTAGGTAATGTGACATTGCAAATAGAGTAAAATATGTCTAGGATAAATCATCATTGTGAAAGGATTGGATTTACCTAGTCTCAATGTTCACTATTTCATGCTTTTTAGGATGTAGTAATGTAATGAACATAGGTATAGGTGATGAAACCCATTCACCATGATGTTTAGCTTCATTGATGATTTAATGTTTATTTTAGTTTTATCTTATCTTACAATTAGTTAAATGAAGCCTAACTCTGTATTTGTTATAAATACTCTTTATATTTTAATTAAACCAATTAGTAAAATTTATATTAAAAATCCCTCATGATTCGATTCTAACCATAATGCAATAAGATATACCTACATGTGGATGATCTGCCATATCTATTATTAAGGTAAATCTAGGATTCTGTCTTATTGAGTTTGGGTAGGATGAAAGTCACATCAAATTTTGGTGTCGTTGTTGAGGAATATGATGTATTTTAATCTATTTAACTTGACTAGAATGAGATAGGAACTTTTTTTTTGGATAAGTTAAAATATTACTCACAAACCAAAAGGGATTACAAGGCAAAACCCGTAATCAGAACAAAAAAGGGGGTAACTCTACAAAAGTCCCCAAAGTTCCACCACACTATCATCCAACCCCTTATAAAGGCGGGGTTGGGTCTTACAAGCAGCCCTAACATTGTCCATGATCATATCAAAGGTGTTCGTGTTGTCTCTCTCCCTACCAGTGTGCAGCCTGGTATTCCTTTCCTTCCACACAAAAAACACCATGGCTGAGAGGCACAACCCAGCAAGACATCTCAAGGAGTGGTTTGAAGCGGTTCTATCCAGGATCCATCGAACAACACCGTCCAAATTATCCGGGGGGAACCGCCCCAACCCATCTTCAAGGAAGCACGACACCAGATGTACCTGGAGAAGGGGCACGCCCAGAAAAGGTGCAGGTGGGATTCCTCATCATGTTTACAGAGGAGGCAGCGTGAAACGGGGGACAAACCCCAGCTCCTCATTCTGTCCAGAGTAGGCAAGCGCCTCAACAACCCCCTATATAGGCAAAAACTCCATTTAGGTACATGGAATTTGTTCCACAATACAGGGTACCATGGAACTTGTGGACCGTCGAACACCCCTTTCCAAGGTTGGGTCGTCAGCCTGCAACCGTGATCGCTCACCATAGCATAGTGATGAGCCACCGAACACCAACACCTTACCATGGCATTCCACACTCTAGAGCAGCCCGCCGAACCAAGCATCAAGGTGCTCCCATATCTCACCTTCATCCAGTAGACTTCTTTTACAAATGACAATTTTGCAAATCTTATTAAATTCAATTCTTCTCTGTCCATTAACTTGTGCTTGTTTGTCCTTCGGATAAGTCTGCCATGCTTGCAACATTCTTCTAGTGTTGATTCCTTAGTGGACCACAACCTCATGATCAAATAATCTATTACATGTTGATACATGCAACAAAACAAGATGGAAGAAGAAGAATAAGAAGAAGATCAACATAAAGTATAAACCCCACTCAAAACCAAGATAGACTTGTTTCGGAGGATAGAGTAGTTGTCTAGGAAGAAATGAGAGTCACATTGTGACGCCTTGGTGCGCCACAAAGTGAGATTACTCAAAGCATAGAATTATCACTAACAACCAGATCACCATCAAACAAGGTAAATTAAAATCGATATGACACATCCACCTCAAGTGGAAACATATGCATGTGAGTCCACAAAAGCCACATGTATCACATATCTCATGCCAAAAGATTATTACATCATAGTGTTCATTGGGTCACTGGTCACAAACTGTTACATATGATAGCATGTTTGTATACATACATGCCATATTTGTACAACAAAGGCATATAGCCAAAAACCTCTTGTCGATGTACAAGACACACAAAAACCTCACCAAGGACCTGAAAGTACAGGGACAATACATAGGACTCTACTATAAAACACTAGTAGCATGTCCAACCTTTCAATAGCTACTGCTCCTCTTGCTGCTCAGCCTCAACTGCACGATCTCTAGCATGTCGTACATGACTACCTAAAAGATATGGAAACCCACAGGGTGAGACCAAACGTCCTTATGAGAGATATAACTCTCGACTAACGTCTATTATAAGCATAGGTAAATAATACTCAGAAGATTAAACATTATAAGTAGATTCTTTTCAATGATATAAGCAAGGTAGGTAACAATATTTAAGAAGTTCTGGCATCTACAACTAAGCAGCAGAACATTTTATTCTTTTATAAGGAATATGAAAAACATGTATAATTGTTATAAACTAAACAATACAAGATCAAGGCAAAAGGGTCAACTAATGTTATTTGTTTTTAACCCTATGGAAATATACTACACAGTTGTATTACACATTTTATTAATGCCCTGAGGATTTGAGTCGTACCACCCAAATCCAAATGACCACTATGAAGTCAAAATTGTTGCCATATAAGATCAATGGAAGATCCAGACTCCATGATCTTCTCGTACACTACTCGTCCGGTTTGAGTCTCCATAATAGTGACATATAATCAAACTACAAACACAACAACTTATAGTCAAAGCTATAATCTTGTAAAGACTGCAACTCATAGTCAAATCTATGGTCATGTAAAACACCTAGCCCGCCTTGGTATAGGTCGTGACACTAGAAAATCGGGTATATAACCCAAACAATGAGGTGCAACTGCAGTCATCCTCCATCACATTATATCACATACCCGACCATGGTTGTTCAAAACACTTGGGATCAAGATTTCAAGGACACATAGTCACTTGTACCTCACGTACTCAACAATATGCGCTCTGGGTTTCCCTTGGGAATACCCGTTCACCATCCAGCAAAGTACCGACGTTGAAGATGTATCTATGGCACATAGTAGCTACATGATTACGGTTTCACTTTATTAGTTATGACAATTGGGTGAATTAAGGCTTCATCATACAAGTGGACATATAAAACCCTAATTCAATCTAGAAAGCATACTATAAAATGATTCCAGAAGATATAAAATATATAAGGTGTGAACTTGTCACATCATCACATGATGTCTCTGCAAATTCAAGGGAATCAACATCATTACACAGCCATACGAGGCTTATCACCACAATTGCACTGCTATGGGATATAATCCCCTTATCACGTCACTGGAGGATAACACCTCACACACACTAGGAATTAAGACTTTGTCAGGTCATAAGACCCATCACAACAACATGCATCATCAGGCTCATAGACATCTTCCTATGTCACATGATTACCACCATAGCATTCACAAGATATGACATTCATTCAACCTGCAAGGTTAGATTTCCACAAGTAGGAGATATAAAATATAATCATAGGACATACATCAAGGCACAATCAACAAGCATAGCACACCCTAGAATTAGGGTTAGGGTCCCATATACATAGCCAATTAGGGTTCCATTTCATCACTTGTTACCAAACCCTAAATACCTCATATCTCATACATTTGGAACACTAAACTTAGGATTATTATCAACAGGATTGATGAATCATATTAACAACATTAGGTATTCAACCATCATTTACATGTGCACTTATAGCAACATTTCCATGTTACACACATGTAGCGACCATGTGCTCATGTATGTGTGTCAACCGTCACAACAACACCCTATAGCGAGTGACATACCTTCCTAGGTGTAGTGATTGTCACCATAGGTTAGGGTAACTATTGTCGGCATAGGCATCACTATGTGTAGTGACCGTTGCACATCATCACCCAAACCATAACTAAACCAAACCAAGTACATGTTGAGGTTGATAAATAAGCATCCAAGAGTAAAGACCATCAAACCAACACAGATGCTTCGAGAAAAACACACACATAAGGTGTAATGACCAACATTAGATATTAAGCATTACGACCAAAAATTGAGTAACAGACAAACCCAAGCAAAACGGGTGCAACATCTGTTACACATCACTCATCCACATGTGTCGACCGCAACAAAGACAACCAAGGTGTCAACCGACCAAACATATGAACCACACAAGAGTGTGTCAACCAAAAACACCAAGGGGAAAACATACATGACCAAAAAAGGAACTAAACACCAAGAACACCAAGCATCACCATGTCTAAAATTCATACATGCATGGACATAAACCCTAGAAACAATCATTGTGAGGATTAACAAGTGAAACCACATAGGGAGAGAGAAAACCAAACCTCAGCACATATGAAACTGATCTAAAACCTCAGGAAAACATAAGGTCCAAACACATAGCAAGGTGTTAAAATCAAGGATCTAGGTGCATGTAGGGACATCACCTCAACATCATTTAGAAATCCGGTATATGAAATTTAGGGTTAAGAAAGAGAGCAATCTATAAGAGAATACTACATAGTCAAAAATCATAAACCACAACAACATCATCTGTCATCTTTATATCACATTTTAGATATGAAAAGAGTAGCATGCAAACAAAATTAAGGTGTAAAAATAGAAGAAGGTAGAGAGTTATATAACCCACCTTATGGAGAGATCAAGCTCAAAAGCACAAGCTCTAAGAGAGAGAGAGAGAGAGAGAGACAGAGAGAGAGAGAGAGCTCCACCAAGATCAACACTTAGGTCACAAGGTCACCTCCAAGGAGAAGAACACCATGGTCAAAGGAGAGCTTAAGAAAGAGGTGAAAAACTCTAGGCCGAACCAAAGAAGAAGAAAGGGGGAAAGAGAAGAAAGCTTCCTCCCACTTGGGTACCACCATATAAAACATAGTCTCCAACCCTTGTGAAGAGAAGTTTCTCTCAAGATGACCACCATGGTAGAACTATAGTCTCATGGCTGAGAAGGAATAGGAAGAGGTAGGGTGCAAAGAAAATAAGATCAAGGGTTCAAAACCACATACCAAGTAATAAAACCACCAAGGATCCCCACAAAGGAGATTATCAAGCTCAAAAGCACCACATGTAAGATGCTAAGCCTCCAAATCTCCAAGATCAGTCCTTCTTTGCTCCATAAAGCTTCAAGGACGAGCACAAGATAGTGGATAAGAAGGAGAACTAAAAAGAACACTTGCATGAAGAAGAGAGAGGTTATATACACAAGGGAGGAGGGAGGTAAGGGGGATATGAGGACGTCAACATGTAAAGGCATCAAAAGGACACATGTCCATCGAGGAAACAACCATGCAACCACTTAGCATCAGCATGCAACAAAGGATGATACAACCAAGGTAGGGTATCAACTTGGTCGAAACAAACATAGTGTAGCGGTCATAACACTACACTATACACATGTATCAGCCGCAACACATCCTCATACAAGAAACCCTAATGACCTAAAGCATATAGGTTGAAACAAACTCACCCAAATAAGGTGTGTCAGTCGAAACACACCAACATGATCGAAACACATGTCGCAACACTCAACCAAGCTCAACATGGTCGACACTATGCTCCACCAAGCAAAACCCTAGAAACCCTAACATCACTACATGATTCCACATCATCCGTTACACCCCGATCTCACAATTACCATTAATCATGAGATTAGGGCATAAATTGAGGATTTAACGTAATACAAAGATCACCCTAAACTTTTTCTTATTTTTCAACTCTTTGTTTTCTCGCATTGAACCACATAAACTAACTTTACAAGGGAATCTAAACATTGATTTCTTTAATATGATCTCAACATAAACGATACACATCCATACATTCAATCTCAGGTACATACAACATGATAATCAGATACATTCTCTCTTATTAAGGAAACAAAGATACAAAACATTACTTACAACACTCTCGCATCTATACTAGGACCTAGAGTGACAGGGACTGACTAAACTTAACTAATCTTATACTTAACTCATGTGGTATATCTACTCTGATGCTTTGACCTTCTTCAAGTCCACGTGGTGTCCCTAAAAAATGTGAGTAGAGGGATGAGCCTACTCTCTTAGTGAATGAGTACTTCAAAGAAACAGGCTAAAGCACTGATATAATTACATATATACTTTTGAGCAACTGATATCAATTATAACAGTAGTAAGATTTAAAGAGATTGATCATTGACAATCATAAATATGGTAGGATACTCTAAATATCCATAACAGTTAATCAATATATGAAATGCTTGATTGATCATAAAGAGAACTAATAATTCAAAAACATACAAAGAATAATTGAATAATTGTACACACTTGTTTGACCTCTCATTCATTTTATTATGTCCTGATCATATGCAGTGTACTCTACATATGAAGAATCATAGTGAACTACGATCTCACCGTACAAGACTTATCTTAAAACCCGGGAAGCTAAGCCTAGAACTGAATCTGGGTCTACTTGACTCGAACTGTCATGTCCGACTAAGGCGGCTAAATATTTGTCCTTTAACTGGACCTCTCCTTCTAGGCTGAGTACACAGGCGGAGGGTCTGAGATGCTCTGTGGGCCTCATCTTAGTACGCTCTGTGGGTACCTCTGGGTTACCACCGGGATCTCTGGTTCATGTTGGGTAACCTATCTTCTCTTAGGAGACTTCCTCAAGGGCTTCGTCTCCTCACACGCTCTATGTGTGCTATCCAATCCCCATATATTGGTCATTGTCAGGGTGGATCGTTTCCTCCCTATAGTGCAGACATCCGTAGGGAACCTACGGTGTTTAGGGCACCTATGTTTATTATTTTATTATTCTTGGAAATCTCTTTCTACATTATACCTTTCTCTTACTTATACTCAAATCTGGTATCTCTATGGTAATGTGTCCATTTATTTGAAGTTTATAACATAACATGTATATCATTCTAAAGTTGGCAGAGCAATATACTCTAAACATTGTAATATATTGAGAAATCAACATTTTATACATGCAGACAGACTAAAATTCTTAAATAATAGAATACATGTCCACTTGATACTTTATACACTAGAATCATGCAATTGAACTTATTAATACACTGATAAGAGTTAATTACTTGACATACGAGTAATCGTCATTTGCACCTGTAAATTATTTGTACTTTCTTGGAAAACGTGCACCTCAACCCAAATCTTGAGTTGTACATCACCACATCTCATACCAAGAACATTGATATCAAAATACTTGATTCATTGAACACCCTATCCTTAGGGTTTCATTTACCTCACTCACTTATCGCATGGCTCTCATAAGGATTTCATGTGACATAAACATTCACTAAATAAAGACTACTATCAAAAAATCATATAAAATCAATATATGTATGATACTTTGGAACTGAGCTGAATTTGGGTTTCCATGCCATTTACTGAGATAACATGCATCAATAATAAAATTGAATAAATAAAGTCTATCGTGTCAAGAAAATATGTTCAAATGGATTTCACGATATCTATTCAAAAATATCCAACTTTCCTCGCATCTAGGGTTTCACCCTCTTTATTGAGATATCAAACAAACACGATTCGCCTTAAATGAAATCCAGGATAGTATCTAACATATATATATATTATAAAATCAGATAAACAATCATTCATAACCAAGGGGATCCACATAAACAAATTTCTCTATTTAATTATACAACAATTTCAGTCATAGACAAATTCCCCATATTAGTTTACTATTATAACCTCTATGAGTACTTAGGGATTTCTCATTAGTATGTATTGTATACATTTCTAATATGATTTTATCATCTGAAATTCATTCAAATAGAGGAATATTCCATTTCATATCATTTTGCAACAACTTAGATCAAACAGACAATTCAGGGTTTGTCGTCGCATACTAAGCAATTAAAGATTATGGATGATTTAACCAATTTTCATGCAATATACTATTTAAAGGAAGTTCCCACTCACCCTAAGGTGTGAAAACACCTTAAAAACATATCACATATCTGAAAATTGAATCCATATCAAATCCCTAGCAATTCACCCAATTCTTCTTCCTTTCAACTCGGAAACCCTAAACATGAGGGATATGAAGAAAGAGTAAGAAAAGGGGAAGTTTTGATACCATTTTGGATAAAATCAGAGGAGGGAAGTAATTTTGACATGTGAGAGAAGATTCACCATGAAACTATATCCAAAGAAGCTAAACTTACATGATTTCATCATTCCTCGGACCGCAAAACCCTAGGTCAGCATCTCCATCAATTTCTCCTCTCAAACTCTAACTCTCTCTCTCTAGGATTTCGTTTCTCTAGATTGAATCACAAATTATGAGAGCTTCTTGTGTGTTAGGTTGACCATATATAGCAATTGAGCTGCTTGGGTTAATTGCACATTGACCCCTCACTAAATTTTTTCTTATTTTAGCAGATTTTTTTGTCAGAAAAAGGTTTTTGTGAATTCATGTATTTCATAGATCAAACCTTCTCAAAAAATTATGATAATTTAGCATGTTTTGTATAATTGAGGTAAAAATATTCATAAAATTTGAGATCATTACAAGCTTCCATTAAATAAATAAAAATCGAATAGTGCACTGTTGTCCAGAATTCTGTAGAAATGTCAGTTATTGTAATTCATCTACTGTTAAGGTCTAAACACATCAAAAAATTATGAAAATTTGATATGTTTTTTATAATTGAGTTTTAGATCTCAAGTTGAAATTTCATATCATTTAGTGTTACCAATAAATAATTAAAAATAAAACACTACACTGATAAAAAGCACTCTGTCAACATTTTGGTCAAAGTATAGTTCGACTGAGAACCACCTTCAAAGAACATTCAAATATTATGAAAGTTTTCTCAAAGATGAATTATTGAGTTATACATATCATATCCAAAATTAAATTAAATACAAAATTTGTAGAAAATATGGAAAATCATTTACCACACCGCTATCCTGGTCAAATTCCATATTCATGTACTATCAAAACCCTAGTTTTTGCCGATTAGGGTTTACATTTCTCAAGCCCTAATTCTTCAAAATAAAATCATATTTATAGTTTATTATTAGGTTTCAAACATCACAATTGATGTACTATCATTAATCAAGTCTAAACAATGTTCAATCTAATCAAGCATGTAATCATTCGGGTAAACCCTAGTTTACCAATTAAGCACAAATGTGGTTATTACATAATCAACCATAACAAGGCATCCCATAGAATCGTATTCTCTCTCATGATGATAAGGCATAAGAAACACACTCTACATGTGTTCAATTGCAAGATAACACTCACTCATGATTAAAATGCAAATTGGTCCAAAACAAGGATACATAGCTCAAACATCATCCAAACAAGACCAAATTGAAAACATAAGATTATCACATGTTATAAAAGCATATCAAAGGATTATATTAAGGTCCAAGCATCTTATTAAGAAAATAAAGCACACTTAAGCACTAATCTAGGTTAGGGGCCTTACAACCATAAATCGACAAAATCCTATGCAAAAAGAGACGGGTACTTCCTACGCATCTCTTCCTCAAGCTCCCATGTAGCTTCCTCTACGCCATGGACCCTCACTCATGAGTAAATTGCAAATTCATCCAAAACAAGGATACATAGCTCAAACATCATCCAAACAAGACCAAACTAAAAACATAAGATTATCACATGTAATAAAAGCATATCAAAGGATTATATTAAGGTCCAAGCATCTTATTAAGCAAAGCAAGCACACTTAAGCACTAATCTAGGTTAGGGGCCTTACAACCATAAATTGGCAAAATCCTATGCGAAAAGAGATGGGTACTTCCTATGCATCTCTTCCTCAAGATCCCATGTGGCTTCCTCTACACCATGGTGATTCCATACCAACACTATGTCCTTCTTCTTCAACTTCTTGATCATCCTATCCAAGATCAACACATGACCCTCCACATAAGATATATCCTCATCTAGCTCAACCTCCACTGGATGCAACACCAACTTTGTATATGGGTGGTATTTCCTCAACATCGACACATGGAACATTGGATGCAACCTATGCAACTTAGGTGGCAACTTTAACTTGTAGGCCACCTTTCCAACACATGCCACCACCAAGTAAGGTCCAATAAATCGGGGAGCCAACTTACCCATATCCCCAAACCTCAAAACACCCTTCCAAGGAGAGACTTTGAGATACACTTTGTCTCCCACTTGGAACTCCATGGGCCTCCGCCGATTATCATCATATGACTTTTTCCTATCCTGGGATGCTTTCAATTGTTGTTGAATTACTTTGATCTTCTTTGTCATCTGCTATACAAGCTTAGGGTCCAAAAGCTGGTACTCTCTAGTCTCATACCAACATAATAGAGATATAAAATGTCTCCCATAAAATTCCTCACAAGGTGCCATATCAATGCTCCTTTGATAACTATTATTGTAGGAAAACTCTATCAAACTAAGGTGCACATCTCAACTGCCCAAAAACTACAAAACACATTCTCTTAATAGATCCTCTAAGGTTTGTATATTCCTTTCAGTTTGTTTGTCTGTTTGTAGGTGAAACATTGGGATGAGCTTCAACTGTGTTCCCGTAGTTGTGTGCAGATGTTCCAAAATGACCGGAAAACTAAGGACTTCTATTAGATACGATGGTAGTTGGAATACCATGCAACCACACTATCTCATCAACATATATCTGAGCAAGCTTCTCTCACGTGTATGTCATCCTCACCAGAACAACATGTGATGTCTTTGTCAACCGGTCAACTATCACCCATATGGAGTCATGACCTTTGGATGTCCTATGCAGGCCAACCACAAAGTCCATTATGACATGATCCCACTTCCACTATGGTATGGGAAATGGTTGCAAAGTTCCTATAGGCTTCTGATGCTCCGATTTAACTTGTTGGCACACAGGACACTTTGCCACAAACTCAGCTACGTCGCACTGTAGACCAGGACACCAATAAAAATCCTTCAGATTGTGATACATCTTGGTGATTCTTGGATGCATAGAGTCCATAAAAGAGTGAGCCTCTTCCAAGACCATCTTCCTCAAATTATCAACATCAGGTACCACGACTCTGCTATGGTAACACACTGTCCCATCCTTTGTCTCATGGAAGTCATCACGCTTCTCATTACCAAACTCTAATCAGATTTTTTGTATTACAATATCATTCTATTGTGCATCTCTAATTTGTTGTCTCAACGTAGGCTTCACTAGAAACTATGCCAACAGTCCTACTAGCATGGACACCTCCAATTTTACATTCATATGATGCATGGTAACCAACATGTCTCTCTTATGGCACACCAAGAAACATAATTGTGACTTATCAGCAGATGATGATGGCAAAGACTTCCTTCTCAAAGCGTCTACCACCACGTTCACCTTCCCTGGATGGTAATATATTGTGGAATCATAGTCTTTGATTAGCTCCATCCAGCGATGTTGCCTCATGTTCAACTCTTGTTGGGAAAAGATGTACTTGAGGTTCTTGTGATCTGTGAAGATCTGACACTTCTCACCATAAAGGTAGTGCCTCCATATCTTCAAGGCATGAACCACCACATCTAGCTCCAAATCATGAGTGAGATAGTTCTCCTCATGCTTCTTCAACTATTGCGATGTGAAAGAGATTACATTCTTGTATTGCATCAGCACAAAACCTAGATTATTCCTTAAGGCATCACAAAAGACAATGTAGCATGTCCCTTACTCTGGAAGCACTAGCACTGGTGCACTAGTCAGCTTCTCCTTCAACAACTGAAAAGTGCATTGACACTTGTCATCCTATATGAAAGGTACATCTTTCCTTGTCAGCTTTGTTAGGGGTAATGCTACGACACTGAAGTTCTTGATGAACCTCCTATAGTATCCTACCAAATTCAGAAAACTACAAACTTCTATCAACATCTTTGGCTGCTCCCACCCTATTACAGATTCAATCTTCTTGGGGTCCATACAAACACCCTCAGCAATTATCACATAGAACTGATGTTGTATTAACAAGGTCAACGCTTGACACAAATGTTGTTCATGTTGTTGGCTATCTCTGGAGTATATCAAGATGTCATATATGAATACCACCACACTTATCAAGATAAGGTATGAAAACCCTCTTCATCAAGTCCATGAACACTTCTAGTGCATTAGTTAGCTCAAACTGCAAAAGCACAAACTCGTAATGATCATAACTCATCCTAAAAGCTGACTTTGGTTTGTCATCTACCTTAATCCGCAATTGTTGATATCTTGACCTTAGGTCTATCTTGGAAAATACTATGGCACCTTGTAACTATCAAACAAGTAATCAATCTGAGTTAAAGGATACTTATTCTTAATCATCACCTTGTTCAACACCTTATAATCAATACAGATCCTCATAGATCTATCTTTCTTCTTTATGAACAACACGGGAGTTGTAAGGCCCCAAAACTTGGTTAATGAGTTGAATAAGCTTAATTATCATAATTGAATTCTTATAACCCTAATATAACCTTTTTATATGCTTTTGAATCATAATATAAGCTTAAGTTTCAAATTTGGTCCAATTTGGACATTGTTTGAGCAAGTTATGCAATTTTCTGCACATTTTAGACTTTTCTACAAATTACCCAATTAAGAGGTTTTATTTGCAATTTATCACTTGCATTATGTTCCTTGGATATTCTCTCATAATTATTGAGATTTTTGAGCCATGGGGCACCTATTTAGACCTTGTTTTGAAGGTGTTTGCTGGAAGGGTATTTTAGGGTTTACCCCTTCATGGATGAGCTACCTTTAGTAGCTATCAACTAATGAATTATTTGTTATGCTTGGAAATTCAAAAACGAGGGATAAGCATGTCTCTATTTATGATGGGGGATCTTCTTGTGTGTTCTTGTATATTCTTAATAGTTTAAGGCCACGGACACTCAGAAAGATACTAGAACTTCAACTTTTTCTTTTTCTTTTTCTTTATCTTAAAGTTTCATATACTTATCCCTAAGCACCAAAATGAGCCATTTTCTCTCCACCAATTCCATCCTTCTATGAACTTAATTCTCACTCTATGCTACTGTGAATTTCCTATCCAAGAAAAAAGAATGAGGTGATCTTCTTGGAAAAAGAATCTAGGGTTGCAATTGACTTCCTTTTAGGGTTTGAAAAGCTTCCTTCTAGTGATCTTGACCTAAAGAGTAAGAATCCCCTTCTTTCCTACGTTTATTACTTTTTTATCCTTCCTCCTACCTTTATTCAGGTTGTAGCCTTTCTGTTCCATGGTACAAATTGCTCTAAAGCTCTAAAATCCTACCTTTGTTGCTCCTTATGCTTAGGTTTTGCTCATTTGATGAAGAAAGGTGCTAGATAGATGAGTTCACAGCTTACACTTGGATTTCCCACCCTACCTGCTTGTATTTTCTTATGTTTGAGAGTTTATATTCTAACTAGAGGCAAGTTTTATTACTTGCTCCACGTTTATTGCTTACCATAAGCTTTCTAACTCATGTTCGTGCTTGAAAATGATGATCCATGCACTAAAAACTATGCTTGACTTGGATTTCGATTTTTATAATGTTCCTTGTTCTGATTTCAGTTCTAGATGAACATTTGATCATGTGTACATTATTACTAAGGTATAGTATGACTTGTATCAGGTTGGCTTGACAACCTATAGTGCTAAGCACCTATACCAATGGTCAATTTTAGGGTTTTAAGTTGATTTCTTGTATAAACCCATGACCCGATGATGGTACCATTGCAACAACCCTATGGTGTTGTCTTCATGACAATTGATGGTGGTAACCTAGGGTGTCAACTGAAGTTCACCCCTTATGTCATGTTTTGGCCTAATTAGAATCCTAGTGATTAATAACTAAGTACCCTAATGATGCTATCAATCAATGGTGATATTAGTTTGATATTTGATATTGATTAATGACTATAGTGCTAATCTAACAATATATGGTGACTTAATGGTCACTAATGATGGTGGATCAGGTCTCCAAAACCTATGGCGAGTTAATAATATAGTTGTAGCATCAATTAAGACTTAGACCAATGGTTTCTTGGGTCACTTGATGCAATGGTCGGACCTATACTGTAATTGATGGTTTTAACATATGAACTTGACTCGATGGTCAAGATCCAATGTTTATTCCTCCAATAAAGTGGAATGATGGATAATGTAACATGTTGGTCCTAGTAATGTGATTTAAATGGTTTCATTTATATGATCAACTTAAGGAACTTACTTGTTGACAATGGATGGCTTATTTTAAATGAACAGTCGATTGTGGGTTTTACCCTACTCTCAACAGAACCCTTATTGTTGTTAACCAAAGGATATCTAGGATTAAATGGTGACTTTTATGATCAAAACTCAATAAAATCATAGATGATTCATTCAAGGTGTTTAATTATGTAAACAACCAATGGTCTTACCTTTTAAACATCCAATGGTTTTGGGTGATATTGTGGTATGGTGATATGGGTTGAATGATGATGGAACAAATGGATGGTTACCCTTAATAAGGTAGTCTTACCTATTCACTCATATGAATAGAAGGGATGATAACCATATTGTGTTGATATGTAACCCTAATGAGGTATAGCTTGTTATACCTAGCTTTAATATAAATAAATGATGGTAATTGGGTATGAATAGTCCTTGAATAACTAATACAATCATGGAGTACTCTCTTATTGTTGTTGAAACCTTAGTATGCTATAACCTGATGGTTACACCTTTATTTATGTTTGGGTTCATACTTTAGAATAGTATGGAATGTGATGGTGATGCTTCACCTTATGCATCCATGATCCAGTGGGGATGTCGTGAGTTAGGGTTTGGGTATAAGTGTTGATTAGTAACATTAATATAATTTATGTTGTTGAACCTAACTATAATGCAAATAGATAAAGATGAGTATTCATGTTTAACATTCTTATATGATGGAATGATGATGAAATAACCTCCTTAGTATGATCATAACCTTAATATGCTAATTGGTGGTCATCATAGCCACATGGTTGATACTTTCTGATGATAAACATGTGCATTATGAATATGATGAGGGTTAATCATATCTAAATTCCTTGCATGTTGATGTAATAAAGGAATGTTCTTAATGTTAATATAACCCTTCTATAATGGTTTATGAATATCTCCTATCTCACTAATGCAATATTGTGCTAATTTGGTGTATTTTATATGTAAGTGATGTTGTTGATCCTTGCTATAAGGCATGGAATGATAATGATGATCTTGTATACAATAGTATAATGGTATTAATGACCTTTGGGCATGGTTGATCCCTGAATGAGGTGTAATCCTCTTGTGTTGATAAGGGTTGATACCATGTGATATTGTGAAAAGGATTTATATCTTATGATAGTAAGATTACTAGTGTAGCCTCATGAATGGCAAGTGAATAGTACCATGTGATGATGAGATGAGAAATTATGTTTCACGTGTTGTATATCTTTTGAAGTTGTGATTTTATATTCTTGTTAGAAGTGAATTAGGGTTTGTATGTCCACTTATTTGATTCAGCCTTAATTCACCCAATTGGCATAACTAATCAAGTGAAACTCTAATCATGTAGTGCCCTGTGCCATAGATCCATCTGCGTGTCAGAACTTGCCAGATGGTGAAATGAGTATTTCTAAAGGAAACTCAGAGTGCATACTAATGAGTATGTGGGGTGCTTGTCATCCTAAATTCAAGTGTTTAGGGAGGATGATTGTAGTTATACCTTGCCCTCAGTTTGAGAATGGTTGTGGTCATGTCTCAGTGATTATATATGTGATGAGATTGGAGGACAACTGCAGTTGTACCTTGTATGGTAGGGTATGTGTACCCACCTCCTTTCACTAGTGTTGTGACATGTACCAAGGACAGACTAGGTTATTAGTAGCTTGATCTTATGTGTCCCTGTAGAGGACCCATACTGGCCGGGGCAGAGAAGATCTTAGGAGTCTAGCTCTTCCTAGATCTTGTATGGCACTGATTTTGACTTAGCAGTGGTCAGTTGGATTTTGAGTGGTATCCTCAAATTCCTCATGGCATAATAATAAAAGATGTAAGACAGCCATGTAGCATATTTGTGTAGGGTTATACATGAAGTTCACATTGGATGATAGTCCTTCTTTGTTATCTTTACATAAAGATGATGCTTAGTGCAATTAAGAGATAGTAGATATACTTAGGTTGTGGATATGCTTAAGATTGTAGATGCGTACATACAGTAGATATACTTGTGTTGATAACTATATTGCTAGTGCTAATTATAATCATGATGCTAGCTATCTCATGTTGTTAGTTATGTTTATCATGCTAGCCATGCCTTTATAACTAGAGATGCATATACTTCTAATCATTCTTATCCAGATAGTTGTGCTTATGTTGTTAGTTCTTCTTATGATGTTGATATGTTCAACCTGTTAGACAAGCTGATGTTGTTAGCTATGTATATGATACTAGATTTATTCATGATTTTAGAGATGCTCATGCTGCTAGACTCCTTATATTGTTAATAGGGGTATGAGAATAGTCTGGCTAATGAAGATAGTTATTAACTGCTCCTTTATGTATATTGTTAATCATCAGTGTTGTTGAGCTTATTTTTTATATATGATTAAATTGCTTAAACTGTCTCATTACCTAAAAATGTTGGAATCAATAAATGTTGTTGGAGGTTATATCTCTTGCTGGGACATGGATCTCACCCTTGTGGTTCGTCACATTTTTTTAGGTAATTGGAAGTGATGAAAACAAACATGCTAGCAAAGAGGAGCTATAGTAATGAATCTTTGATAAAGTTTATTAGATGTCTAGTGTGTCCTAGAGTTGTCCCTGTACTCTCAGGTTCGGGTAGGAAAAGTTTGTGTATGGTGTTTCAAATGAATCGGAATTTTGTTATCATGTTAATGTTTGTTGTGTCATATACAAATATTATTTTCATGTGTATATATGTTGAGGATAAGGTGATTAAATAATTTGTATTGAATTATTGGCATAGTATTGATACAAGAAAGATGTTTGGTCTATTATGCAAATGTTTTTAAGCGGGTGTTGATGTTGAAATCGGTTTTAATTTACCCACATTTTGGGTATGTAATTAATTAGTGATTGATTTTGTTTTATGTTTTGAGTAATCTCATTTAGTGTAATGGGTTCTCATAGGAGCACCCCAAGGAGATGTGCTCGTAATGATAAAACCTTTCTCAAGCAACTCTTGCAATTGTTTCTTCAACTATGACATCTCAACTGGTGCCATCTTGTGTGGTGTCTGTGTTATCGGCTGGGTGTCGGGTACTAGATTGATCTCAAAATTAATATATCTCACATGAGGAACACCTGGAAACTCATCTAGAAACACATCTTCAAACTCATAAACAACTGGCACCTCCTAGATACTCACACTGCTTGCCCTGGTATGTATCACATGTACCAAGAATGCATTACAACTTTGCCTCATCAGCTTCTCTGCCATTATTGCTAACACCAAACAAGTTGAAAGGATCTTCCTATCTCCTTGGAAGACCCATGACACATCACCATCGACAAACGTCGCTACTTTGTAACTACAGCCCAAAACCACTTCATACTTATCCAAAGTATCAATTCCAAGGACCACATAGAATTCATGCATATCAAATGGTATGAGATCCACTTGAATGTTATGTCCTGGAAAATAAAGGACACAGGAAATACACACCTCCCACAGCTCGTCGGAACCAACCAATGGGGTTTCTAAATGAAGGCTATCAACTCTATGACTAATAAGCAAAGAACAACTATCAATAACTTCTCCAATGATAAAAGAGTGTGTTGCACTCGGGTCAACCAAAATAGATATAAAGCAAGAAGAAAACAAATTAGAATGAAATAACTCCATCTGACCTATCACGACTTGTGGGTTGACTAGTCCTTCTGGCTGACTCATCGTGTAGAGTCAATCCATTGCATGTTGTCATCCCCTTCCTCTATCGGCTTGACCAGAAGAACCAACCTGCAATGCTTGTCCACACCCTATGCCACTGCCACTGTAAAATTGTTGTTGTTGATGTGACCCTTGCTGACTCTATCTCAATTTTTGGGCAACATCTTCATCCTTCATTGGGAAAAACCACTTCATGTCCCCAACCTATCCACACTTGAAGCAAGTCTTTCTCTCATACCATGGCCTAGACGGCCCTATCATAGATACTGATGTAGCACTATGGGAACCTATTGGTAGAAAGCTACAGCCTCTACCTCTACTTGGTGAACAATGAGACTGACTTGTGGAATTCTGCTGTAATGGTGGTAATGAAAACCTAGGCTTCTCAAAGCCTCCATACGACTGTCCCTGATACTGCGCATGCCTCTTTTTGGCTTGTATCTCACACTTCTCCACCAATGATCATTCTATCTTCCTGACTGACTCCACAAATGTGGTGAACTTCTCTTTGTTTTCTAGACATGATACCAACATCATCAACTCTATACTCAAACCCTTCTCAAACCATCTAATGCTCTCCTTATTTGTGGCTTCCATATAGGGACAAAACCTTAAAAGCTCCATGAGCTTAGATTATACTCATTGACCATCATAGATCCCTACCGGATGTTCTCAAATTGCGTGATCTTCTCATCTAGGCAGGTCTCTAAAAAGTACTGACTCGCGAACTCTTATCAAAAAAATCCCAAATGATTACAATACCAGGCTTTTTTGTCCTCAATGGCCCGCCAATGGCCAGCACTCCCCTTCAATAGATACACTACATGCTTCATTTTATCCTCCTTAGTGATGTTGATTATCTTGAAGACCTTCTCCAGCTCGATCAACCATAGATTTGATTCAATCGAGTCTGTCATACCCACATATTCCACTACTCCTATGCATCTCAACCTTTCAAAGATCTTCCCAGAACCCAAAGATTCCACATTGGGGACTACCTCCCTTGCTTGTGGTGGGAGCATTCTATCAGCTATATGCATCATTGTAGACATGAATTGTCCAAACATGGACTAAAAAGCAAGAATGGCCACAACAGCTAGGTTAAATAGGGGCATCTTAGGCATAACATCAACCATGTCATGTCTCCTGGCACCACCACTTGGTGTAGCGACATTTCTCTCGGCAGCATGTTCTTCTTGTTCTCGAGCCATCTTCTCTTATCTTCTTATTCTACATAAGTAGAAGTTACCATAAGATAGACTAGAGGACACTAGAACAAACACAACCCTAGTCCTATGTCCATGTAGACTCAGCAAACCTAAATCTCTGATACCAACCTTAAATCGTGATGCCCTGACGTGCCACAAAGTGAGATTATTCAAAACACAGAATTATCACTAACAACCATATCACCATAGAACAAGGTAAATTAAAACAGATCCCACACATCCACCTCAAGTGTAAACATATGCATCTGAGTCCACAAAAGCCACCTATATCACATATCTCATGCCAAAAGATTATTACATCACACTATTCACTGGCTCACTGAACACGAAGTGTTACATATGATAACATGTTCATATACATACATGACATATATGTACAACAAAGGCATATAGCCAAAAACCTCATATTTGTGTCCAAGCCACATAAAAACCTCCTCAATGACCTGAGAGCATAGGTATGAAACATAGGACTCTACTACAAAATACTAGCAGCATGTCCAACCTTTCAATAGTTGTTGCTCAGACTCTACCATGTCGTGCACGACTGCCTGAAAGATGTGGAAACCCATGGGGTGAGGCCAAATGTCCCAGTGAGAGATATAACTCTCGGCCAACATCTATTATAAGCACAAGTAAATAATACTAAGCAGATTAAATATTATAAGCAGATTTTGTTCAATAATATAAGAAACGCAAGTAACAATATTTAAGTAGTTCAAGCATCTACAACTGAGTAGTAGAACATTTTATTCTTTTAGAAAGAATATGAAGAACATGTATAATTGTTATAAACTAAATAGTACAAGATCAATGCAAAAGGTTCAACCAATGTTATTTGTGTTTAACCCTATGCAAATATACTACATGGTTGTATTACATCTTTTATTAATGCCCTGAGGATTTGAGTCGTACCACCCAAATCCAACCAACCACTGTGAAGTAAAAATCGATGCCATATAAGATCAATGGAAGATCAATACTCCATGATCTTCTCCTGCACTACTCAGTCAGTTCGAGTTTGCGCCGCAATGACATGTAGTCATACTGCAAAGACAACAAATTATAGTCAAAGCTATATTCCTGTAAAGACATCAACTCAAAGTCAAAGCTATGGACCTGTAAAACACCTAGCCCATCTTGGTACAAGTCACAACACTAGAAAACATGGTATATAACCCAAACAATGAGGTTCAACAGCAATTGTCCTCCATCACATTATATCACATATCATCACTGAGACCCGACCGTAGTCATTATCAAAACACTTGGGTATCAAGATGTCAGTGACATGTAGTCACTTGCACCTCGCATACTCAATAGTATGCGCTCTAGGTTTCCCTTGGGAATACCCATTTCATGATCCAGCAAAGTACTGACACTGAAGATGGATCTATGGCATAGGGTAGCTACATGATTAAGGTTTCACTTTATTAGTTATGCCAATTGGGTGAATTAAGGCTTCATCCTACAATGGACATACAAAACCCTAATTCAATCTAGCAAGCATAACTATAAGACGACTTCAGAAGATATAAAACGTACAAGGTGTGAACTTATCACATCATCAATTAATATCTATGCAAATTCAAGGCTATCAACATCATTACACATCCATACAAGGCTTATCACCACAATGGGATATAATTCCCTTATCACATCCGTAGAGAATGACACCTCACACTAGGCATTAAGCCTCTTTCAGGTCATAAGAACCATCACATCAACATGCATCATCAGGCTCATAGCCATCAACCTGTGTCACATGATTACTACCATAGCATTCACAAGCTATGACATTCATTCAACTTGCAATGTTAGATTTGCACAAGTAGGAGAGAGATAATATAATCACAGGCCATACACCAAGGCAAAATCAACAAGCATAGCACACCCTAGAATTAGGGTTAGGGTTCCACATACATAGCCAATTAGGGTTCCATTTCATCACTTGTTACCAAACCCTAAATACCTCATCTCCCATACATTTGGAACACTTTAAAGTTAGTCTCATTATCAACAAGGTTGATTAATCATATTAACAACACTAGGTATTCAAGCATCATTTACATGTGCACTTATAGCAACATTACCATGTTACACACATGTAGCGACCATGTGCTCATGTATGTGTTTTGAATGTCACAACAACACCCTATATCAACGATATAGCTTCCTAGGTGTAGTGATTGTCACCATAGGTTAGGGTAACTACCATGAACATAGGCATCACCATGGGTAGTGACCGCTACACATCATCACCATGCCATAATTGAACCAAACCAAGTTCATGGTGTGGCCAAGACAAGCATCTAAGATTAACAACCATCAAACCAGCACAGATGCTTTGACCGAAACACACACACAAGGTGTCAGGACCAACACCAGAAATTAAACATTGCAGCCAAAAATGGAGTAACGGACAAACCCAAGAAAAACGAGTGCAATGTCAGTTACACGTCACTCATCCACATGTGTCGATCACAACAAAGCCAACCAAGGTGTCGACTAGTCAAACATATGAACCACACAAGAGTGTGTCGACCAAAAACATGAAGGGGAAAGCGTGCATGTCCAAAACTCATATATGCATGGACATCAACCCTAGAAATGGTCACCATGAGGATTAACAAGTGAAACCACATAAGGAAAGAGAAAACTATACCTCAACACATATGAAACTGGTCCAGAACCTCAAGAAAACATAAGGGTTGAACACATAGAAAGGTGTTAAAATCAAGGATCATGGTGCATGTAGGAACATCACCTCGGCATCACTTAGAAATTGGGTATATGAAATTTAAGGTTAAGAAAGAGAGCAATCTATAAGAGAATACTACAAATTCAAAAACCCTAAACCATAGTAAGATCATGTACCATCTTTATATCACATTTTAAAGATGAAAATAGTAGCACGCAACCACAATTAAGGTGCAAAATTAGAAGAAGGTAGAGAGTTGCATAACCCGCCTTATGGAGAGATCAAGCTCTAAAGAACAAGCTCTAAGAGAGAGAAAGAAAGCTCTACTAAGATCAACAATTCGGCTACAAGATGACCTCCAAGGAGAAAAACACCATGGTCAAAGGAGATATCAAGAAAGAGGTGAAAAACTCTAGGCCAAACCAAAGAAGAAGAAAGGGGGATAGAGAAGAAAGCTTCCTCGCACATAGGACCACCATGTCAAACATAGTCTCTGACCCTTGTGAAGAGAAGTTTCTCTTAAGATGACCACCATGATAGAACCATAGTCTCATGGCTGATAAGGAAGAGGAAGAGGTAGGGTGCAAAGAAAACAAGATCAAGGGTTCAAAACCACTGACCAAGAAAGAAGATCACCAAGGATCACCACAAAGGAGATGATCAAGCTCAAAAGCACCACATGCAAGGTTGTTCAGCCTCCAAATCTCCAAGATCAGTCCTTCTTTGTTCCACAAAGCTTCACGAATGATCACAAGAGAGTGGAGAAGAAGGAGAACAAAAAAGAATACTTGCATGAAGAAGAGAGCAGTTATATACATAAGGGAGGAGGGAGGTAAGGGCAATATGATGTGTCAACACCTAAAGGCATAAAAAGGACACATGTCCATCAAGGAAACAACCATGCAACCACTTAGCATCATCATGCAACAAAGGGTGATACAACCAAGGTAGGGTATCGAACATGGTGCCTCCAAACTCAACTTGTTCGAAACAAAACATAGGGTAGTGGTCGCAACACTACACTATACACATGTATCGGTCGCAACCCATCCTCATACAAGCAACCTTAATGACCCCAAAGCATCTAGGTCAAAACAAACTCACCCAAGGAAGGTGTGTCAGTCGAAACACACCAAGACACACCAACATGGTCGAAACATAGGTCACAACACTCAACCAAGCTCAACATGGTCGACACTATGCTCCACCAAGAAAACCCTAGAAATACTAGCATCACCACAGGATGCCATATCATCAACCATGGGCTAAAAAAGGTACCCCACAACATCATCTTCTCTCTCATTATGCTAAGACACAAGAAACACACTCTACATGTGATTAATTGCAAGATAACCCTCACTCATGGGTAAATTGCAACTTGTTCCAAAACAAGGATACATAGATCAAACATCATCCAAACAGGCCAAACTGAAAACATAAGATTGTCACATGTTATAAAAGCATATCAAAAGATTAGATTAAGGTTCAAGCATTTTATTAAGCAAAGAAAGCACACTTAAGAAATAAGCTAGGCAAGGGGCCTTACACACATAGGTGTCTTAAAGACAATGGGAGCTACTAGAGTTATCAATCACAACAAATGTAGACATTTCCCACCTGTCATCCATCTAATAGTTGCAACACAAACTTTTGAAATCAAATGCAATGAATGAAAATCATGTAGAATAAGATTTTCATGGGGAGGGTTAGACATGATGCACATGAACATATACATAGGTTCATAGACTTATATGGACTAAGAAAGTATGTAGGGTATTAGATGAACCCATGAAGCTATGAATATTTTATAATTTCCCAACTGACAAGGTTGAGTGTGATGTGACTCCCTAGAAATTGACAGCAACAACACTTAGGACTAGCTTGCAAACAAGTTCTTATATAAGCTCTATCCATCCTATCTCCCTTACCAACTTTGAGGGTATATAAATTAGTTTTGCAACTCCCAGGTGAGTCATAGTTGAAGTCTTAAAAAAGATATAAGGATCTACTAAACAAATGTTGTCCCCAAGACATCACCTTTGTGAAGCTAATTGGAAACTTATACATAATGTTGTATGATGACATATTAAAGTTCCTTGACGCTTCTTCTGGAGGTAATTTCATGCAGAAGAATTTTGATGACATGTGAAGAATTAGTGATATCAGGGTGGAAAACCAACCTAATTGGTGCAAGTCATGACAAGGAGGAGTTCTTAAGATTGCCATTGAAGAGGATAGGTCAGATCTAAAGAGTGGAAAATTATTTGAAGTAGATTGCACTAGAGCATGACAATCTTGAATCCTCACTTTAGAAAAGTTGAAGGAGATTGCCCCATGTCAAGGAGGGGAACACCATCCTAGAGTGCAACCACACCTGTCAGCCAGAGTGAACATGCATCACAAGCAATTTGACAATAGTCTGGTTGACAAAGTTAATCATTTACACTGTATCCCAAATTGAGGGTATGACAACCTCAAAACACTGAGGAACAATCTCATCTTTCACTATGATAACATAAACATGGTAGAGAATACACCTCAGTTTAGATATGGATGAAATCAAGCTCAATATTAGGGTCCTTCTGGTTTTCAATAAAACTAAAGCTTTTTGTTAAGAAAAGAAAATTCTTCAACCAACAACAATATCACAAAAACTACAATCCAAGGAAAGCGTTTTAGTTCAAAACAACATATTCATATTGTAGGGTAGCATATTTATTATTCAAGACAACATCTTTGCAATCTAAATCAATGGCAAAGCAGATAGCAAAACTTGTTGAACTCCAATGGTAAAGGGTGTGAAGACATAATTTAATAAATGTTAGAATATGAGAAGGCATACAATAATAAATCCATGGAGGCTCAAACAGTACATACAGTGGTTGCTTTCTATAATCTAGCTAGTGAATCAATGGGTTGACCAAAGACAATATGAGCATCATGAGCCTATAAAGGTTGAAACCATGCAATCTGGGCTAGTAGCCCTGGAATCCATAACTCTAGTCACAAAGCATATAACCCTTCATGAAAAGTTGACATGGTAGTCATATAGGGATCCATAAATGTAACAAACATGACTCGAGAGGATCCCTTTATTATTTATCAAGAAATAAAACCCAACCCAATCCAAACATACCACAAATTATGAAGAAAGGTGGGTGCTTTTCATTGCTCACCCAAGTATGATACATAAATCATTGTGATTATTCAACAACAACAAATAAGGCTATTACAACACTATTATTATATCATTATATGTTCATCACCCATAAGTGTGGCATTACAACAAGGAAGAGGTACAAAATCCTATATAAGGAACATGTTGTAGAGTGTGACTCAGCCATCTCAAGGTAAATATCTCCTCCTTACTCTCCTCTCCACTTCTGGGGCACCTACACCTAGGTGGTTTTGGAACAACACACAATAAGGAGAATAATAGAGGCATTATCATTATAAATCAGTATGCACTGGATATTTAAATATTAGCCAATATAATATGAGCAAGGTTAAACAAAAGAGTTGTCCCCTTCTGAAATAAGGCATGAATGTGGCAGCAAGGTAATTTAGGAGAATGAAATAAGAAAAGTGTTGAGACTTTTCAAAGAGATAATGTAGTCAACAAGTATATTTCTTGAATGATATTAAAGCAACAAATCATAAGTTTGCATGCAGAATATAATATGATAAAATCTATATAAAAGGTAGCGTCAAATTACCATTGGATTCCTTGCCATAAAAAGAGGGACCAACATGTCAATCTTATGTGTAAAATATACCAATAGGTGAGAAACCAGCAATCTGAAACCTAGGTATAGGTGCCAACACTAAAACCCAATATAATTAGTTATGGAATCGGGTTGCAACACCATACACCACTAGTTTTAGATAACCAGTAAAGATATATGAATGCATAATAATTCCAAAAGTAAGATAGCTCAATAATCTCAAGTATATTTTAAATATTTACAATATAAAAGTTAGTCATTGTATCAATTATTATAATATCAGTCAACAATAGAGATATATTCAATATCAATGGAAATGATGAGGGAGTTGGAAAAAATAAACTAGCTAAGAATAATCTAAAAGTAAAAATATAAACATTTGGTTTATAGTCTCTGTAGTGGGAAATTAGGATTATAGTCACATGATAATTATCCCCAAAACCAGGGTTAGCAACATACATTATCAGATAAATCTAATAACACCTAATATTTGTAGGTCCATGTTTTAGGGTTTATTTTACCTATTATGAAATTTATATAAATTAGGATTAACTCCTAACCCATACATAAACCCCATATATGACATTTTATTATGATTAAATTAGATTACAAAACTTGGATCGATAAAAAAAAAGCTCCTTGTTTTGATTTCAAAAAAAATCATACTTTAATTTTCTAACTTGTATATTACTTATTATGAATTTTCCAAATTAAATGAATTTATTAAATTGAAAATCAAAATTTTGATGCAAAATACAACACTACCCTTGTATTGGACTTTAGACTATAACTGTGACACGTGTAACATACTAAAAAGCACTGAGTATCAAACTCACATAACCACATCAAACTAATTAGTGAAAAGATAATAACATCCTTGAAAAAAAAACACAAATGAAATCAATTAAAGGGTAAAATTAGAGAATTGACAACCTTACATTGACACTTTCCATGGTACCATGACATATTGGGAGGAACTTGTTGCTCGTTCGCATGATATAGGAGTCAGAATGATGAGGTTCCAGTCCATCTCTTGTCATCATGTAAGCATTGATACAACACTAGTGAGGTTAGAGAAAGAAGCATGAAGCAAAATGATGGCAAAAATCTCATGAAGGCGGTCCTCTTTCAGAGAATCAAATGAGAAAACAAGTTATACATGTAGTTGAGCACATAAGGTTTTGAGGTATGGTGAAGCTTCAGGGAAACATATATGCAACATTTTCATGCTCTGAGAATGTTCTAACAGCCCAAACAATTAATCTCTAATGGAGTGATCATAAGGAGATTGGGGAGAATCTCCATTCACAACTAGCTACGCTGAAAGGTCATGGCTCATTCTCCATTGTCTAAGGGTGGTTCTACACCAACCAATTTTTATTAAGGAGCCACAAAGATAACACCAACCTAACTCCCTCTAGGAAGGAGGTGAAGTTTGATGGGATGATGAAGGATGTATTGTGGAATCTTGATGAATAGGGAAAGATCATCAAGGCTCTTAGATTCTAGAAAAGTGTATGGTTTGGCATGAAATTTGTCTTTTTTTCATATGCACAGACAGTTAGAGAAAGATGATGAGAGAAGCTAAGAGAATTATTATATATCTATGCCCATGGCCCAAGTTAGGGATTGTTCTATGTAGAGAGGGAAAACTCTATGGGTACTATGTGAAGTTCTTGGAGGTCGTACTCAAGGATCTAGAAAAGCTAATTATTTTCATATAGCTAGGGTGTACGGGAGAAAGTAGAGAGAAAATGTTGATTGATCATTGTGTCATCTTAGTTGTGACTAGATAAAGGAAGTGTGTGACAAAAATTATACAGTGCATCACCCAGTGATTGAATGAAAAATAACTATATCTTAATCTTAAGATTATTTATCAATGCAATAACTTTTCTAATTAAATTATGTGATTAAACATTATCCAAATA
The DNA here is from genome assembly GCA_963693085.1 of Alisma plantago-aquatica. Taxonomy (NCBI): domain Eukaryota; kingdom Viridiplantae; phylum Streptophyta; class Magnoliopsida; order Alismatales; family Alismataceae; genus Alisma; species Alisma plantago-aquatica. Next base: position 975,011,929 of record OY856413.1, on the reverse strand, counting down.
ATAAGAAATTTGACATAAAACCTTATTGGAACATTTCAAACCCTAAATTTTAATTATATTTACATTTTGGGATTACATACTAGGAGTTCCAACTAATTAGAGTTTCCTTATAATTGTCCACTCAAATATCATTGTATGAGTATTATATACCAATATTTCATGTTTAATGTGTCATAGAGAGATATGTAACATGTACAAAACATGATATGAAGTATTGGTTACCTATTAGGTCATATCCAGGATAAAGGATCATAAAATCTTTTAATTGATTAAGTCAAAATTTAAGGCATGTGTATTAATCGAGTATAGTAAACGGGTTACATTCTTTATATAAGGCAGGGTTACATATTTGTCACAGAACCATTTATTACCCAAACCCTAACTCCAATTGACTATAAAGTCAATGGTGATAGGACCTACATGCATGTCCCTAGCATGGTAATATTAAAGTGTGAATGCAGAAGCGAAAAGCTTAGTATAAATGAACAGATAACAAGATAAAATCACCAATCACAATCTCAACATTCAACAGGTATTATCAAGCAACATCATTTATTACAAGATTTTAATTACAATTTGAGAGTACAATTACACAAGTCTTTCCATGTACACTAGGGATCTTACAACAAGAACACCTGACATAGCTCATCAAGGCCATCCACTACTAGCCATCTTTGAACCTATAAAATACAAACAAGGTGGGCCAAGCACTCGAGGGGTCGAGTACAAGGCAAAAATATACATATACATAAGCTTTGCATAATTTAAAAGATTTGTAGAAGCAAACAAGCAAGAATGAACAAGTTAGTATTTAGAAAAATGAGAGCCCGTGTTTTATGTCATTTTACTCCAATTATACCATCATATCATGTATTCATAAGGCCTTTGACCAACTTCCCATTGGAAGGGTCCACAAGGGTGCTCAAGATTATCTAACCCTTTTATACATGAGGGACCTCAAGGCCATCGCCAAAAGTTAACCTTGTTTCTTCATGAGGGGCCTCAATGACTAAAGTCATAGAGAAAAATAGTGTTTCAACATTGCATAATGGAGTTTCTACATATTATGTTTGTAAGTTACAAAACAATGATATGAGACAAACATTGAGTACATACTAGAATACTACATGCAATATGTGAGCAAATAAACGAGCATACATATGTATCTCATTTCAAGCAAGAAAACCATAGTCATATAAATATTAAAGCCCGTACCTGATTTCAGAGATTTCATAACCTATCTTGACCATCTAGATCTCAAGCAACACCTGGTTAAGAACAAGATTGTATGGATGCATTATATTCTCATCATTAACCTTAACTAGTTACATTTTAGGTTTTTAGCCAGGTTAAGTTCGTGATTGGTGAATTACATGTTTGATGATCTTATAGTGATTTAGCATCCATCATAAGTGTGTGGTTTATGTTTCAAGTTCTTTCAAGATTCCATGCATTTTATGTCACCATTTCAAGATTCATGTCACTAATGTACATTGTCGGTCAAGAAGACTCGTAATAGGGCAAGAAGGACTACAGTTCATCAAGTTATGAGATCCAAGATTAAAATATGGTATAGATCAGAAATATTAGGGAATAAGAAGCATAACTATAGTTGGATAGATGTCCCTTAGGGTCTAGGTATCATTGTCTAAATTTGGTATCATCATATCAGCATGCATTCAATTGCCCATATATGACTTATATCATTAGGGTTCAACATACGACCCAAGTGGGACATCCACAACATAGTAATCATGAGGAAGAATATTTCCTAATTTATAAGGTCAATATATGATATTTGGGATCCACCCCAAGATTAAGGTGCAAGTAAGACAAGCAAGCCATGAATGGGCATACTAGGTCAAAACTAGTGGATTTGAGCACATACATCATCATATCATAAAATCAAGTAAACCCATACATTAAGGTCTCTACAACATAATGAAGTTGTTGACATCAAGAGTAGAAGGGATTTTGATGCACAATTAGGTCAATACTATCATTTGATCAAAGTGTAACAAGCATCGACATAAGGGGTCAAAAATATGCATACAAGGTCATATGAGGTGAACAAGCAATAAATAGTGTGATTTTAGACATACATGTTACATGGCATCATATGGTTATTGATTTTGATGTTGGTTAGGCATTGAGTAACATTTAGGAGCAAGATTGCCATTTTAGAATCAAGTTCATCATTAAGGTCCCAAAACAAACCACATTATGTAATAAGAGTCATCAAGAGCACATGATGGCGAGTAAGTCTTATCTAATGCATAAAGTTCATTAAGCATATTGATTTTAGGATTAAGAAGTAGATTGAGCATCAAGATCCAAGTGTTAATCATGATCATGCATTAAATATGGTGAAAGTAGTCAAAGATCACATCTTTAAGAAATTAGGATAAAAGAGAGAGTTTTATGGTTTGATATCATGCCCAAGTTGTAGATCTTTTTTAGAGGATCAATTTGATATATTATATCAATATTTTGGCCAAATGATTAGAAAATTATGATTTTAGCAAGATTTGAGGAGAAAAGAAGGTTATTTCCCTGGTTTCACCTTCGTGGCCAGTAATAGCTTGTTGACATATGGTGCGAAGGAGCAGCTTGCACGCATCCCAGGGGCACTCACTCCCACTCCTCATCCCATCACACCATACCCAGGCGATTGGGAACCACTCCCCGGCTTCATGGTCCCATGCTGCTCTAGCGAAATCTGGGTCGTTAACAAAGTCATTGTGGATGCATGTTGATCTAATGGTGGCCTGCTAGTCCTCTCCGTGCCCTAGACGCGATTACTCTATTCTACCCCGGGAATAGGGGAAGAACAGGGGACCTCAATCCCCCACTCCTCGCCATTTATGCACCTATTGTAGGCCTAGATCTTGGAGCCTCCAAATCTGATGTACCAGACTCACTATTCTGATTGTGTCTGAAAGTATCCTTGCCATCCATTTACTCAAAAACCCACCCCTAAAAAAAATTAATGGGGTATGTATACCATAGAGATTTAATGGGACACCTTGGGACAGCAAACCCGGGACAATTGGGAGGGGGAAGAGGGTAAGTGGATGGACCATGATCAATTTAGGTCCAATAAGGCTCAATTTCAGAACAAATCAATTAAATTAGGTATAATTTGAGCCAATTTTCATAAATTCATAATTTGGACTATGGAGGTCCATTTTAGGCCATTTTTGTATCACTGGAGTCAAAATTCAGAACTCTACAATATTATATATAGTAGGATGCCAAAAGACCATAGTGATGAGTATCAATATTGGATTCAAGAAGGTGATGTATTAAACAGTGATACGGAATTCAGATGTGCAGGTTGGTGTTGCACATCGTGCAATTGATCATTGTTGTTACCAAATTAGAGCATCACCACGTTCATACTATAGAATTCATCCCAATCAAGTAAATTTGGGTTAAAAGAAAGGGTATATGATAAATGTGTATGTATCCTTTTTAATTTAATCTTTTAGATATCTTTTTAGGATTGTTTTGTTATTTATTTTCTTAGTTTTGTATAGTTTAGATTTTCTCTCTTTATTTAGATTTTTAATTATATTTTATTGTATTTTTGTAGAAAAATAGCATAATCACTCCAATCATTAATTTCTCTTGGAAGATGTTTTGTACGATTCCTGCAGTGCCTAAAATTCATGAATATACGGCACTAAAACGATCATAAATCCCACATACAAATTTCATATTTTGGAGTTTAGATATATTTTGAAATTTTAATTTCAATTTCTACAAGAAAAATATATTTCCTGATGATTTTCTTAGTCATTTGACTATCCAACCAACCAGTGAACGTGCCTATTTGGTTTGTCGCAGTGCCTGATTTAAATAAATATTGCACCAAAATAGGCATAACGGTCACATCCGAAGGAAAAATTTAATGTCTAAATATGTTTTGGAAAGGAAATTCAAAGGCATATTGGAAAAAAAATATTTTTGGGTATAATTTAAAGCTTCTTACTTGCAAAAATTCATATGAAACTTTGGGAATGAGAATCTACAGAGAGAAAGTCAGAATTTGAAGGGTCAAAAGAAGGCAATCAGTGATTTTTTTATTACCTATTGAGAAAGATATTTCTCTTGATCAAGACAAACAGTAGTTGTCTCTTCCAATCCTTCTCCCCCCTTTCATGGTTTACACCCCTCCTTCCCCTATAAAAGGAGGGGGGGCTCTATAAGAAAACCACCGACTCTTACTAGTAATAGAGTTTTAGTTTGTACTCGTCAATTTTGTACTCACATTTTTTTCCATTGTTGTAATCTTTTATTTTTGCAATAAAAATTCGGTTCTTCATCTATGGGTCTTGATTATTCTCATTCTTTACTTTTGGTTCTTTTCTCTTAGAACGGAGGATTAAGGGATCAAGTTGTTTAACTGACACCACCTAGATCTCCTTGGAGATTCTTCTTCCTGTGGTCTATGGCTTCTTTCCTTCTTCCTTTTGGTTCCCCTCTTATGGCTAGTGAGTAATATTCTTACTAAGGTGAGGGGAGAAACCCCTTAGCCATGTGATGATTAGATTGAAATTTTACACTACTTTTTATATAAATGATTTTTGGTTTGGATATCGACAGTTTTAATGAAGTGATCTCTCATTTTCATCGCTTGTTAATCTTGGTAGATGCGACCGTGGAATCCAAGATTTAGAACAACCAAATCAGTTTCATGGGAATTTGATGAGATCTCAAAAAAGTACCCATTAGGATGATTGAACTAGGATCCGTAAATTCTAGGACCAATGGATTCACGGGGAGTTCATCATTCATGAATCATTTATGAATGTTTCACATACCTTCCTTTATCTTTCTTATCATGTAATTTCTTCGGTCTCATTTCACATCGGTTAGGGTGGTGAAACCCCTTAGCTTTGTTATCTCTTTTTTTGATTAGTTGATCTTTAATTCAGCAACTTTATTTTATTTTATTTGTTTTAGTTTTAACAAACTCTTAAAATGGATTTTACTTTCTTGTTCTCACAATCAGATTTGAAACTCAATTGTCTTCATCATCGTCTCTGTGGATCGACCCTTCTATACTAGCCTTTATCAAAAAGTAGAAAAAGGATAAACTCTAGGATAATTTTCCTAGTGATTGTTGTGCTAAAGGACCCGCATCATTTTGGCATTGTTGTCAGGGACATCAAGATTATTTTTTAGATTTGGTTGCTTGTATATCTTGTATAAATTTTTTTATATTTCTCTAACTTGTATAAATTTAGTCTTGTTCTATATCTTCTATTTCATAATTTCTTTTTGTAGATTTTTGTAATTTTTTTTGCCTACCGAGTAACATTCCGATATTGTATCTCCTCTTTCTACCGAGTTTCTATTACGTTAGTTATGCTTTCTAGTTCATCCTTTTGTAATTTTTAATCTTATTCCATAATTTATTTTTATTTTATAATTTTGTAGCATGTTCGATAATTTTTAGCCTTGTTCCATAATTTCCTTCTTAGATTTTTGTAATTTCTTTTTGCCTTCTGAGAACAATTCCGGAAGTGTATCTCCTCTTTTTGTTGAGTTTCCATTCCAATAGTACTGCTTTCTAGTTGTTATTTTTTTTGTAAATTTAGTATATTCCATAATTTTTTAGCTTTATAATTTTTAGTTCTCTTTGTAATTTTGACTAAACTGTTATCTTGTAATCTCTCTTCTCTTGTGTGTTGATTGATATATCTTTTAAGAACTTTTCTAATAGAGTGGGCATCCCAATATTCCCCACAATGTTATTATTGTGGTTTTTACCACCATGCATCTCTTGCTTGTCTGACTTTATCCCATAGCACCCCTGTTTACAAGCCCTTTCATCCTGGCGGGTACAATACGAATCCATATTTTTTTTAGAACCATTATGGGGAACCTTGCTATCCATATTTTGAGTTGGGATATGATCAACATAATTTTGGAGGGTATGATCAACAGAACTTTAGGGGAAATGAACCTATTTATGATACCTAATATAATCCTCAGCAAGAAGAGAAACTTAGGTCCCTGGAGAAGATGGCAGCAAAACGGATAACTAGCCAAACCTTGTTAGCCACTTTGTTGAAAGCCCAATCCCAAAACCCAAATGTTCCAAATATGTTCTCCCATGATTCAGTGACACCTTGTAATATTGAATCTTCCCACCATGACGGATGCAATGGAAATTACAATCCACCATCTTTTGAAGATTATTATGAGGAGCAATACCACAAGAAACATGTCGAGCATCAGTCCCAAGATCATTATGGAAGTTATGGTGAGGATGATCAAATTTTAGGGAGGTATATACCCAGTTATGAAACCCACTTTACTCCCCAACTAGAAGAGATACTTAAGGCCCTAGAGAAGATGGAAGTAGAAGGACAAGCAAAACTTGAATCCAGTCAAGCCATGTTAGCCACCTTACTAGAGGCTTAATCACCAACTCCCCCTATGGAACTTGAGCAACCCAAGATGGTTCTCGCCGACAATGACAACAATGATCCTATTTTTGTGTCATATGTGTTAGATTCTGAAGAAATAGCACAAACCATGGAGCCATATTTTGCATGTTATGAGGACGTTGGTATCCTTATCTTTCCTTTAGAGACTCTATTACTTGAATATGAAATGTCAAAAGCAGGAGAATCATTGTGAAGATCCAACAAGCCTTCCCATCCTTAACATAAATCTGAATGATACCATAGATCAATACCCTTCTTTTGAGTTTATTTTGGATAACGAGCATCTAATCCCCTTTATGATTCTTCCCAAACAGTCACAACCAATTTCCATCCCACACATGGCTGATCTAGAAGGGGAGATACCACTGTTGCAAGAAGCCCATACACCCCCTTCTATTGTTTGCAAGGAAGACATCATCATCCCTCCTAAATCATTGGGTACCCCTTGTACAAAAGAATTAGAGCCATATGTTATATCAACAATGAAACTTACCAAACCCAATGTTGATGGCATTATTTTTAAGGATAAACAAAACACTTTTGTAAATGATTTGAAATCTTTTGTACCAGCATCAATTCTCCCATACGCAGGTCATCATGATGGTGGAAAACTTGAACCAGATCCTTCACTTGACTCTATTCATCCTGCTTTGCCAACATTACTTGTCGAGTACCCCCCAACTTCCCCCAATCCACATCCATCTTCAATAGTTTCCTTGCTATCAAAGGAAGATATGTGGATCTTATTGGAGGGAATGTAAGGTGAAATAAAATATAAACACTCCATTGAGATTCCACGACTGCCCTAACATCAGGTACACTATGAAGCTCCTCTGATAAAGGTCCCAACCCTCATACACATCCCCTTCAGGTGGATGTTTTTTGAGCTACCAGGGCCTCTTGGTGAACCCAGTAATCTTCTTCACTCCGTCTTGGGTTTGGGTTTTTCTAGGGATGAGAAAAAATCTAAGTTCAGGGTGGAGGTGGGTGGTATGTTTCTATTGCACTCCCCTTATCTTTTTTATTCTTGCATTGTTTTTTTCTTTTTATTTGTTTTTCATATAGTTGCTTTGTTTATGGCCATTATCTAGTCTGCCATGTTTTAATTCTTTTATTTCAAAATGGCCTTTATCTAGTTGGCCAATATAAATAGATGTTTATCATTGTACCCCTTGAATTTAGTAGATTTACAAAAAAAATTCACAAATTTCCATGTCTAAAACCATCATGTCACCTAGGACCCCAAAATAGCATCACTCCTTGGAAAAGTTGGTGAGTCGTATGGAATCAATCAAAACCAAACACAATTTTTCTCTATTTTCAAACTATGGATTAACTTGATATTAATTTTGTATAATGTGATTGACATGAATTTTCTTTCTGATGTAATGACACTTTCCAAAATGAAAAGAAAAAAGAAAAAATAACTATGTGAAGTTATAAGCACAAGGACACCTTTTGTTTCCCCCTTATATTCTTTCTAAAAAAGAGAACCAAAGAATCACCACCTCACAAAAATCAAGTATGGGGTGGCATGCTTCCCATATCAAAAATTCCATACCCACAAAGGGACGTACCATCAAAATATGGCAAAAGTACACATGAAAAAATTATGACCAATGTAGGTACAACTCCACAAATTCAAATCCCAAGTCAAATAAAGGAGGGTTAAAAAAAATTCATCACTTTCTTGTTTGTTTTCGCACCCCCCAATTTCATCTTGTTCTTGTGTAACAACTCACATAAAAAATACAATAATAAAAATGAGAGTGTCGACGCAAAAGTAAGATGAAGCATGTTTTTCTACAAAGTTTGATTTCAAAACAAGATATGATATTTGTTTTGATAGGAAATATAGAATTTTGTGTTTTGTGATTTTAGGAGATTGGGTTGCTTGGACAAATTTGGAGGTAAGGAATAAATTGATGTTATAAGGGTGAGGATAGACACGTTGTTAGTATAAATTGGAATCATTTGTGATTTTATTTGTTTGAGGACAAACAAAGATTCAGGTCTGGGATATTTTGATAAATGTGTATTTATCATTTTTAATTTAATATTTTAGATATCTTTTTAAGATTGTTTTGTTATTTATTTTCTTAGTTTTATAATTAGTTGTATTAGTTTATATTTTATCTCTTTGTTTGGAGTTTTAATTATATTTTGTTGTATTTTTGTAGGAAAATAGACTAATCACTCCAATCATTAATTTCTCTTGGAAGATGTTTTGCATGACTCATGTAGTGCCTAAAATACATGAATAGATGGCACCAAAATAGTCATAACTCCCACATACAAATTCTAAATTTGGAGTTTAGATATGTTTTGAAAAGATAATTTCAATTTATACAAGAAAATATATTTCCTAATGATTTTGGTAGTCATTTGACTATCCAACCAACCAATGAACGTGTCTTCTCATTTTCCCATAGTGTTTAATTTAAATATATATCTTGCACCAAAATAGGCATAACTCTCACATGTCAAGGCGGAATTTAATATCTAAATATGCATTGGAAAGTAAATTCAAAGGCCTATAAAACAAAATATTTTCTGGCACACTTTAAAGCTTTATTACTAGAAAACGTTCATACAAAACTTCAAGAATGGGAATCTGTAGAGAGAGAGTCAAAATTTGAAGGGTTAAAAGAAGACAATCAATGATTTTTTTATTGCCTATTGAGGAAGAGATTTCTCTTGATCAAGATAAATAGTATCCATCTCTTCCATTCCTTCTCCTCCCCTTTTAGGGTTTCCACCCCTCCTTCCCCTATAAAAGGAGGGGGGACTCCACAAGAAAAATCATTGAGTCTTGGTTGTAATTTGAGTCTTACTTGTAATAGAGTTTTAGTTTGTAGTCTCAATTTTGTACTCAAATTTTCTTCCATAGTTGTAATCTTTTATTTTTGCAATACAAATTTGGTTCTTCATCTCTGGGTCTTGGTTATTCTCATTCTTTACTTCTCGTTCTTTTCTCTTGGAATAGAGGATTAAGGGATCAAGCCATTTAACTGGCACCACCTAGATCTCCTTAGAGATTCTTTTTCCTATGGTCCACCGTGAGGGGAGCAACCCCTTAACCATTTGATGATTACATTGAAATTTTACACTACTTTTTAGATAAATGGTTTTTGGTTTGGATATCGACAATTTAAACAAAGTGATCTCTCATTTTCATTGCTTGTTAATCTTGGCAGATGCGACCGTAGAACCCAAGATTTAGAACAACCAAATCAATTTCATGTGAATTTGGATGAGACCTCGTTAAAGTCCCCATTAGGATGATTGAACTAGGATCCGTGAACGCCAGGACTAATGGATTCATTGGGAGTTCATCTTTTATTAATCATTTATAAATGTTTCACATACCTTCGTTTATCTTTCTTATCGTGTAATTTCTTCGGTCTCGTTTCACATCAGCTAGGGTGGTGAAATCCCTTAACTTTGGTTTTTTTATTAGTTGATCTTTAATTCAGAATCTTTATTTTATTTTACTTTTTTTAGTTATAACAAACTCTTAAAATGGATTTTACATTCTTGTTCTCACAATCGGATTTGAAACTCAACTATCTTCATCGTTGTATTTGTGGATCAACCCTTCTATACTAGCCTTTATTGAAAAGTAGAAAAAGGATAAACTTAGGATAATTTTCCTAGTGATTGTTGTACTAAACGATGTGCATCAGTATAATCAAAGAGAGAGAAAATTGAGGTTGTCACAATTTCCAACATGTGAACTATGTAACATTTTAATTCATCATTTGCGGTCAAAGGGAGATGGGTTTATGATTAGCACCTAATTTCATGTTATGCTCACATACTAGGTTCATTAAGGCTCAATGATGTATATCTAACTCATCTTGAGTCAAGTATTAATCCCTAAGCCCATTCTCACTTCCACTAGGGAAACATGTTTCTTAGTTATTTTGAGATTTTAGTATGTTAGACACTCCAATCCTTGAAGAGATTTTCATTCTCAAATATGATCATCAATAACCTAAATACCATTTCTCCACATTTTGTATCAAAACACTCACTAAAACAGTTTGATGGGGTCATGTCACTAGGGGAAAGAAGTTATTTAGGATCTTTTCCTGACAATATGGTTTCAGTCTCTGTCTATTTTAAAGATATTGGTTTCCTTACCCCATCCATGATGCATTCAATAATCAAACCATAATAGTACTTAACTAAGCAAGATTCATGAGTCCTACCATTATAACACCATTGTACCTGATTCGATCACCTATGTCTGGTGGTGGTATGTTCATGTAGCTCTAGTCATGTTTTCAATAGTGATATCACCACCTACTGAGTGTCTATGCTCCAATCATGGTTTACTAATACTATCCTCGGGATTATACCATGGTACACCATTATGAATTGGCAAACATATTTAATTAAGTTTTATGAAATTCTAGACTTCTTCTACTTCACAATATTAAAAGCACCATTATCTCTAAGATATTATCTATAAAGGTCAATATAGATTGTTATAATGATTATTGGTTTTCTTCTTATTACAAGTCATGCATTTCAAAATTGTCAAGAAAATTATTATAATCATTCATACATATGACCTAACTAGAAATGATGGCTCTGATTTTTTCTATTCCCCTAATTGGATTGAATGTCCGTTCATAAAGAGTATTAGATGTATCGCGTAGATTATGCACTATATTATAATTAAAGTTGCATCATATGTCATGGACTATTATATGATTTGTTAATTGAATTAATTGTCCTATATTTATGGTTACATTATTTGAAGTAACAAGTTTTAGGTTGTTACTTAGAACTATTATCCACATGTGAGCATCCTAATGGTTTATATGGTACTTCATGGGACTCATATATTATTATATTCTAAGTCATGCTATGTATAGGGTTTACTATAGTCACTTACTACCTTAGTTTGTGAATCTTACATGAGGTTGGGATGTATCCTTATCTGGTTCAATGTATAGATTATGCTTCATGTCATTAACAGGAGGTGGGTATTCCATCATTAGTTTATATCCAACTAAGATATAATTTTCTACTGTCACCACTTTATTTCTACATTTCTATTGGGAGAAAACTATACTATAATTACTTAAAGTGTTCATCATTAAAGTCGTCAACCCTGGAGTTATGTTGCACATATAGTGATTGACGTGGTACCACTATCACATCCTTAAAAGGACTATTCTAAAACTAAACTACAATCCAATGAGATTGAAAGGGGGTAATCCAACTAATAGGTTATTCACATAGCACCTCATCTTGAACACTAATCCTTACATGTATCTAGGGTTCTATGATTTTATCTAACTAGCCATGTAAACCTTTTCTATGAGGTTTCTTTTCTACTTCACATCAATCATTTAGTGACTTGGTTCAGTGAAGTCATCGATAAAATCCAAGAGACTTTTGTTTGTGCATCTACTAACATAATAGAAAACAACTTTAATAATGAATTTTACAATGTAATTCTAAAAATGGTGCTAAAATCAACGTGGGAACCAAGTTAAGAACTTTTCACCATATCCAACTATTTCACTAACCACATCATGATACTTGTTTTCAACCAAACAAATCTAACTCTACATGAATCTTGAAGGGCATACTATAAGCATCCCTAACTTACAACACATGCAAGAGGTATGGGGTTTTGTATTGCATATGTCAATTAATCCAAGAACATAACTGGGTAATATCCACCATATGATATTTTATCCAAAACACCACTTGCTCAACTAGGGAAATTGCACCTCATTGGAAAGATTATATCATCCTTGAGGGTATACTTATATAGTGCCTATTTAAGACCTAAGGGAACTACAAGGCATCCAACTCATGACTTGGTCTAAATAGATTGTTATACTTTATATGGCATAAAAATTACACAAGAATCCCACTTACATGGTAGTGTTGGGAGGAACATATTCCTAAGGATCTTTAATACACACCCTATAAAATTCTTTATCCAGAGTTAAATATAAGGAATCCACAACTCATGAGGGAAGGTAACTAGTCTTGATCACTAGTACATAATCGGCCTTTAGTGTCAGTTATTTAAGGCCTTTAGCGTCGGTTTTAATGTGACACCTATGTGAGCGCCGCTAAAAGGCCAACCATTAGGCGTCGGTTTTCAAACTGACGCCACAACCCTTCGCACGCCATCGAAAATGCACCAGCATGGGGGTATAGGCGTCGATTATTAGTTTTGAAACTAATGCCATAAACATTCGTGCCACAGAAAGGGTGCCATCTGGGGCACTATCAGCGTCGGTTTATTAGTGATAACTGACGCCATCTCACCCACTACCACGGTCGTGCTGGCCAGCACGGCCGTGTTGTCTGGCCCGCTGCCACGGCCGTGCTGGCCATCACGGCTGTGTTGTCTGCCCACTGCCACGACCATGCTGGCCAGCACGGCCGTGGTGTCTGGTCTCATTAGGGAAATCGACGTCGGTTACTAGTAGGGCAACCGACGCCAGAACCATCAGCGTTGGTTTATTATTGATAACCGACGCCACATCACATGCATTAGGTGTTGGTTATAATTATTTATCCAACATTGTAATCATTTGTCGTCGGTTTTAAACAAATAACCGACGCCTTTTTTTTCTTATCAGTCTATAGGCTTGTTGTGACTGGTCGCAGGATGAGAAACCTGTAGTTCAGTTATGAACTGTAGGTTTTATGACGTCTATTGATATCAGCCAACAAGAGGCCACAAACCTGCAAAATTAACAACATTAATTTTCACACATTTAGTAACCTACAGTTCCATTCTATTTTCACACATGTAGAAACATTCATGTAGCAATTTGCAGTTCTATTCATTTTCACATTCACACATGTAGAAACATCCATATAGCAACCAGCAGTTTCATTCATTTTCACATTCACACATGTATAAACATTCAGACACATGTAGAAGCATTCAGACATGTAGAAACATTCACACATATTATAATTCAGAAATTCATTTACAAAATATCATTCTTTAGTCATTATTCGCTATCAACATCCTAATTATATTTTAAAACCCCCACTACTTGTATTGTTGTTTCCCATTCTTCTCTTACATCATTTAATTCTTCCGTCGTATAGAGCGCATGCAAATCTGGTAATGTCTTTCCTGTAGTGTGGTCAGTTTTAAAAACCTGCAAAGAGAATGATGTATATATATAATTAATAATATATAAATAAGATTGATATATTTCATATTATCTAATGAGACTATATATAATACCTCAGGAATGGTATCGATGTCCACTGCGGCATATTGATAATCATGTGCATAAATCGCATCACATAGTATGCACATGCCCATCCATTGTCTTGTGTAGCACACTATAAATTGAAACATACAAAATATTAAAAAAATACAACTAATTAAGCATTGTTCACATATATAATATATACATTATAGTCGGGAACTTACTTCCACATTCTTCTAAATTATTGGCTGGTTCTTTTTCCTGGGGACCTTTCCTCCAGCCTTTTTGAACTCATCTAAACCCCTACATGTTAATGTAACACAGTAAATTGCATAATTAAATAGTAATGTAATAACATATGTTAACGGATATGAAAATGAAATATTTCTCACCGGAATAATGCCATTTTCATTGTGTGTCCATATTTTGAATTCAATTTAGTCCCCTTAGGATCTAGATAATAGACAGTGAATGTCTTAGGTACAATAAATAGTAACTCCCAATACATAACACTAGAGGTAAAAAAGTTAAAAATTAATAACTCAAAATTCACAATAAAAATGTAATTTTCTTAAGTCCAAATTATAAGCAAAGTAAACTTACTCCACATTGAATGGAGCTATTATCACTGTCTTGTTATTTTGAGTAAAATTTGTAAAAGCATCACAATAGTATTGTTGAACTGACGGAGGGTCTTTAGCTACTAGACTAATCAAAGATGGAATCAAAAATCCTACATGTTTGAATGAAAAATTTGCACATATCTTGTCTAAGTAGTTGCAAAACATGTATTATGTATGCATTAATAAATAAGAAACCAGATCACCAGATCCTACACAAGGTATATGGATGTATAAAGAAGATCCCACCTTATCCATAGCTCTATCACAGATGTATTCAGTCAATCATATCGAAACAACTCCAAAATATCTTGTATAAATAGTTTGCTTTTGTATGATTGACCTGCAGCATCCGCATCTATAGAAATAGTTATAGGGCAATTTATATCATGTTTGCCTAACCATATTGCCATACCCCTACAATTAGGACCTAATGGGATAGGTAGGTCCTATGGAACCCAACTTGGTAATGTAGGAGGTGGAGATGGAGGCCTAGATGCTCTGGGTGTCTTCTTTTTAACATGTATATATATAATTCAGATCAATTGACATCATATACACACACTAACAATTTAACGTAATGTAAATTTATCATACAGTTTCAGTATAGAGGACATCTCCTTTTGGCCACAATATCACTCCGCCTTCTACCTCACCAAGCGTTTCACAATCTGGGTGGGCTTATGGCAATGGAAGATCCATCCAATTGGGGAATATATGTACCGGTCTCACACGAACCCAACCAGCTAGTAATGGAGACCCATGAAACATTTCCCCTGGAAGGGATGGGTAAGACGACGCCTCTGAAATGACAAATTCTTTACTTTTTAGATGACATGGATTCAACCCCTATAATTTTTTTTGTAAAGAATGTTATATACATATATACATATCATCTTGAAAACATATCATCTTGAAAAGACTAGTTACTATGTCATAAAAATACTTACAGCGGATGTGCTAGGTGTTGGGTCTACATGATTACTCCCAACCTCTACAGTAGGAGTAGAGAGGGACGCCATAGGTACTATCTACTGAGTGGCAGTCAGAGATGTCTGCCACTTGCTCATTGCTTCTTCGATTTTCCTATCAACTATCTTATCTATCTATACATGGATAAAAGAAATGTTAGCTTCTAATTATTGAATTCTCTTTTACAGTAACATTATAAAGAAAGAATAGGTTACCTCTTCTTGTGAAATTCCCACTTTTGGGATATATTTGCACTGGGATGGCCCAAAGAATACTTTGATGCCCACACCAGTGCTTGCAGCCCTAACACGTCCCGGATGCTCTGGGTTACCCAGAGCAACTGTCAATTCATCCCTTGTGCCCTCAGGGATGAACTTGCCTTATTTCCTCAGCTCGTACAGCTCCCACTAATCACCAAAACAAAATTTTGTAATTAAGTAAACACCACAAATAATCAATATTCGAACGATTGCTCTAAGAGTTGTATTTTACCATTTTTGCAGCCGCCTCAATAGTTGCGGGCTTCCTTATTTCTCCCTTCTTATTTTTCCTCCCAGCTATCCAGACATCATGGAGAGGCAGAGGTGTGGTGCCTATAGTAGAGGACTCCTGAGTAGCAGCAGACTGAGCAGTAGACTCAGCCTGTAGTCTTTGGCGAATGCCTACATACCCCTTTGGACCCATTGTGTGGTCATGCACATTCAGTGCACGCCTTGCTTTTTGCACCTCACTGAGGGCATAGTTAGTATGAATATTAATGATTTGGTTAGTAACACTAAATGTTAATCTTGAATAGGTGAATACAACGTATATTAATTAAACTGTGAGTGACGCATAATACCTTGAATTCATCAATTTTTCTTAAAGCAACAAACGCGTCCCATTCTTCTTGGTCCAGGAAGTTCCACTGTTCAGTGGTTGTCTTCTTCCTCTTGTCATCTTCTTTTATGAATTATCGGGTGAGATTTGTCCTACAGTTCCTTAGGACTCTCCCACAGTGTTGCATCACACATTTACGATGCAGCTTTTCATCCCATTCAAATATACTCTACAAAATAGAATTGCTATTAACTAGTATCCAAAAAATAGTAATCTACAATATAGAATTGCAAATTAATAATAACTCGCGCATAAATCCTTCCATATTACGTCTTTCTTCCCCTTAGGAACTTTATGCCAAGAATCTATCTTACAACCGCAATGGCTACGAGTAACATATCCAAGATATGAAACAAATGAATTGCGATTCACTCCAATTGCATTTCTTGCATTATCAAAATCCACAACAAGTTTGGGTCCATTGCCCCTTTGCGCTATTAACTTCTTCATCATAGTGATGCCCCTTCTCTTGTCAACTTTTTGGTGCTTCTCATCAAGTGCCTTAAGTGCTTCAGAGGGTACATGTGCATCATCAACCTAAAATTTGACAAAATAAACACACTTACAGGATATAACTATAAATGGACATGTAGATATAAATATATGATATATTTTTAAAACTTACATTGTGAGGCGGTGCATTGATGTCCTCACCCTCACGGTAATCATCAGCACGTTCATCAAGAGAATGCTCAACCATCTGAAAGTTCACATTCACATTGTAAAGCTCACATTGTAAAGTAATTCACATTGTAAAGCTCACATTGTAAAGTTCACATTCACATTGTAAAGTAATTCACATTGTAAAGTTCACATTCACATTGTAAAGTAATTCACATTGTAAAGTTCACATTCAGAAAAATAAAACATATAAAAAATATAAACATGCCTCTAATATTGTGATTTTTTATCAATTAACAATCCTTCATTGTGATATTCGCGCACATACAAGTCATCATTAGCTTCAATATGTGCTGGTTTTGGCAACCCAACTGAGAATGGACTGAGTCGTCATACTTATCATAGTACTCTTCTTCATCTATATGATCTTCAATGAACTGTCTTTTACCATGAAGAACAACTGACCATTTATCATTTGTAGGATCATCGATATAAAATACTTGTTTCGCCTGTGATGCCAATATGAATGGTTCACCCTTCTCGCCAATCTTTTCAAAGTTCACTAAAGTGAAACCCAATTCATCCACTATAACTCCTTTGGTGTTATCAACCCAATTACATTTGAAGAGTGGAATTCTGAAATCTATGTAGTCAAACTCCCATATGTCTTCAATGACACCGTAATATGACATTTTAGCTTCACATGGACTCTTATTCGTTGCACTTGCAAAAAACATAGTCGACGCTTGAAGGGTGACCCCACTATTCTGGATGACACTCTTATCATCTTGGCGCTTTGTGTAATATGTGAATCCATTAATGTCATACCCTTCATAAGACATAACATTCAATTTTGGTTTGAAGGCGAGGCATTTGATAGTTTCAGTAATATCATCTGGTGTTTGAGATAGTTGATGTAAGACTTTATCTTCAAACCACTTAATAAATGTCTTGTTATGCTCTCTAGAAAGCCACATTGTATTGGATTGAGGATGTTGTCACTTGATGAAATTGGTATGTTCCTCGATATAAACACTCACTTCGTCCATGTTGTGTAAAATATACAAGTGACCTTGTTCCAACTACTCACGGCTGATTACTATCACCCGTGATCCCAAAATTCCTTTGCTAAATTGCTCCTCAATATTCTTGTCATTACTAGGAGTGTCATTACCACTGAGAAAGTCATTGCAAAAATTCATAACCTCTCTCACCACATAACCCTCAATAATACTCCCTTCATGCCGATAATGGTTTCGAACATCACTTTTAAAAACACTCATGTATCGTTCAAAGGGATACATCCAATGCAAGAAAATTGGTCCCAACATTTTCACTTCCCTAGTCAAGTGGACAACAAGATGTACCATGATATCAAAGAATGACGTAGGAAAATACATCTCAAGCTGACATAGGGTAACAACCACTTCTCTTTGCAAATTATTGAGAGTATCAGGGTCAATAACTTTTCTACACAGACTGTTGAAAAAGAAACAAAGTCTGGTGATTGCAAACCTTACATGCTTCGGCAATATAGATCGAATTGCCACAGGAAATATTTGTTGCATTAGAGTGTGACAATCATGAGATTTAAGACCTATCAACTTCAGATCTTTCATTGATACCAATCTACAGATGTTGGATGAGTAACCTTGTGGCACCTTGACATTTACCAAACATTCACAAAAAGCTTTCTTCTCCTTTCTAGACAATGTGTAACAAGCGGGAGGTAAGTATGTTCTCCGATTTCCCATTTCACATAATTCTGTTAATTCTGACCTTATTCCCATTTCACGTAGGTCCAGTCTGGATTTTATCCCATCTTTAGTCTTACCTGGTATATTCAACAAAGTACCAATGACACTATCACAGACATTTTTCTCAACGTGCATGACATCGATACAATGTCTGGCTGTCAAAGAACTCCAATAAGGATGATCCTAAAATATTGACTTCTTCTTGAATAAAGATTTGTCACTCTGTGTGTACATAGTACATTGTGATCTCTTACCAAATTCATTGACAAAGTCTTTTACTCTTTCATAAACAACCTCCCATGGTACAGGTTTAGGTGCACTCCGTTCCTCATTCAATCCATTGAATGTTTTGCGCTTCCTACGATACGAATGGAATTTCATAAGAAACCTTTGATGACCGAGATATACAGTCTTACCGCCATGTTTTAGTCTTGTTGAATCAGTGTTCTCTTCACATATAGGACACGCTTTAGCTCCTTTGACACTATATCCAGACAAATTCCCATATGCTGGAAAGTCATTAATAGTGCAAAACAACATAGCATGCAAACGAAATGTCTCTCTTCGTGAAGCATCATAGGTCATCACACCTTCACCATAGAGTTTCTTTAAGTCATCAATCAGAGGTTTAAGATAAACATCGATATCATTTCTAGGTTGTTTAGGGACCGATATCAACAACGACAGCATTACGTACTTATTTTTCATACACAGCCAGGGAGGAGGATTGTATATAACAAGCATGACTGGCTAAGTGCTATGTTGGCTACTCAATGTCCCGTATGGATTCATCCCATCTGTATAAAGCCCAAGTCTTAGATTCCTTACTTCTTCACCAAATTCAGGGTACAATAGATCAATCTTCTTCCACTGTGGGGAATCAGACACATGTCGTAGGATCCCATCATTATTTTTCTTAACTTCTGCATGCCATCTCAAATTCTTCGCATCTATCAGATTGGCAAACAAGTGTTGAAACTGTGATATTATAGGTATATACCACATCACCTTGGCAGGAGAACCAATTTTGGACTCCCCCGAAGTCGTCAATTTATACAGTGACGCACCACATTTTGGACAATCTTTCAAATCCACATAGTCCTTTTGAAATAATACACAATCATTCGGGAATGAGTGTATCTTCTTGGCATCCATTCCCATTGGGCACAACAATTTCTTTACCTGGTATGTTGAGATTGGCAGCTCGTTTCCTTCAGGAAGCATTTCTTTCAACAAAGACAACAATGACGTGAAGCTTTTATCGCTCCATCTATTGTTAGCTTTTAGCTTATACAATCTCAACACAACACTAAGATTCATAAACTTAGTACAACCTGTATATAATGATATCTCAGCATCATGTGCAATGTTTCTAAAAAAGGGAGGTGGATCGGTGTGCTCTACCCCACAACTATCCAACATCGCATCAACGATGTCTACTGGAACTGGTCCATTCACATCTACGTCATCAGAGGTAATTTCTTCTTCCACACAAGCACTGCTATCAACATCCACTGGTTTCGGGTTTGAAATCTCTCCATGCCAGTGCCATTCTATATAGCCTTGTAAAATCCCGTTGCACCTGACATGACTTTTGATTTCGTCACCAGTGCTGACTTTCAAGTTGTTACCGCAATGCCTACATGGACAGTAGAACCTATCTCTAGGTTGTTTCCTATGTTCCTCGGCAAATCTAATAAACTGGTTAAGACCAGAAATAAACTCTGGGGTGCAGCGATTGCGAATGGACATCCATGATCTATCATTCTATGATCAAAGAGAAAACAAATATATATTACAACAAGATTAGGGTCTAGGGTTAACAAATACATGTGATGTCATTCGTATATATAATAAATGTGTACCACCTATCCCATCCTTGAACACCTAATCTGACTAGTAAGTGTATAATGTGTATTGGGTTTTCAAGAAAATTTCGACAGCATTTCCCCGCTGTTCTCTAAGTACATATGTACTTAGAGAACAAATGGAGAAATGCTACCAAAATTTTCTCGAAAATCCAATACACATTATACACTTACATCCTAAGTGAGATTAGGTGTTCAAGAATAGTCCCAAACCGGAACTATCTAAGATTTACTCCTAATTAGTAAATCTTGGATGGGTTTCTAGGCCAACAAATACATGTGATGTCATTCTTATATATAATAAATGTGTACCACCTATCCCATCCTTGAACACCTAATCTCACTAGTAAGTGTATAATGTGTATTGGGTTTTCGAGAAAATTTTGGCAGCATTTCCCCGATGTTCTCTAAGTACATATGTACTTAGAGAACAAACGGGGAAATGCTGCCAAAATTTTCTCGAAAACCCAATACACATTATACACTTACATCTTAAGTGAGATTAGGTGTTCAAGAATAATCCCAAACCGGAGACTATCCAAGATTTACTCCTAATGAGAAAATCTTGGACAGGTTTCTAGGCCAACAAATACATGTGTTGTCATTCTTATACCTACAATCCTAGTTTCATCATTCATATCCTAAGTTTACATCATTTAATCATGCTTGTCAGTAAATAATAAACAGTAAATATCTTAATTTTACATCATAAAGATAATCATTACACACAAATTTAGGTATCCTATTGAGCAATATAGCACAAAATCATCAAGATAATCATTACACATATAATTGAGCAATATAGCACAAAATCAGCCACCACGGCTGTGCTGCCCAGCACGGCCGTGCCAATCTGTGATTTCACAAGAAGATGTACCATGCATGGTGGAGAAGAGGAGGAAGAAGGTACCAGGAGCAGCGAGTGGGTCAGAGGGCGGCGGCAAGTGTGCAGGTGGGTGGTCGGAGCAGCAAGCAAGAGAGGGCAGCAGCGGTGAACGGCACTGGAGCAGGAGAGCAGGCAGTGCCGGAGCAGGAGAGCATGTGGCACCAGAGCAGGAGAGCAGGCGATGCCGAAGCTGGAGTAGGAGAGCAGGCTGTCGGAGCTAGAGCAGAGAGCAGGCGGCGTCGGAGCTGGAGCAGGAGAGCAGAAGAGCAGGCCGCCGGAGTCAGAGCAACAGCGGGAGCAAGCGGCGGTGGAGGTGGGAGCAGGCGGTCGGAGCAAGCGGCGGCGGCGGTGAGAAGAAAATCGCCGGACCAAAACCTGAGTTGTACGAGATTGAATGAAACAGAAAAAGGGGAAGAGTCTGGCTCGCGCAGGTGTTGTTAAGTTAACCATAGGTGTCGGTTCTTAAATAAACCGACGCTTAACACTATAGGCGTCATTTACCAACACAAAACTGACACTTTTGTTCTCTTATAGTCGTCGGTTAGAACAACAAAAACCGACGACTATATATATATGCCAACAAAAAATAAATGTTCTCGAATTAAGACCATACTCGTTGGTTTCTGTATAAAACCCAACGCTATATGGTGGCAAAAAATTTCACGGTAAAGTGCGCAAAAACACATCGGTGTCGGTTACTATAACAGAACCGATGACAAAAATTGGCCAAATTTCTATTTTGCAGAAAACCTTTAGTCGTCGGTTTCTTTGTTAATAATCGACGATGTATGTTAAATTTTGGAGGTAATTTTTTTCACTCAAAAAATTGGATTTGGCGGTCAAATTTTAGCGTCAGTTTCTAATTTAGGAACCGACGCGAAATAAAAAGCGATACCCGTGTCTTGTCGCCCTTCACAGATAGATGTCGGTTGTTTTTTTTAACTGACGCTCTAGGTTTTAGGTGTCGGTGTATTTATACAAGCGGCTCCATTAAAAGTGATGTTATAAGCTATTTTTGTAGTAGTGGATGACAATTAGGGAAGACCAATTATTGAGACAGTTCTACATAAAAGGCAAGGCATGCCTAAAGGTAATAGACTAAGCTCTAACTATAGATAAAAAGGGACAACCTAATATTATATCCCAATATGGGAGTTATATTTGTCATCGATGCATGCCTATCATCTATGAAAGCAAATTTAAGAGCAATATTGATAGACGACATGGAAGTGGGTTACGATAGAGAGTATTGAATAACATGGATGTGTATGATAGCGTGCATTTCTTATCCTATACAATGGTTAAGTTGATAACCCAATATTAACACAAAGTAGTAGATATCACTAGGAGGAGACCGCTCTTATTTAGTCTAAACTCCTACCACTAGGTAGAATGTACATGTAATTACATCTACCATGGGTTGAGTCTAAACCATAAATTATGTGACCCGAACCCACTAACCAGGGTTAGGGATCGTCGAGTAAGTATTAGAACTAACCAATCATTGTATCATTTGATATAAACTGCCTTAACCTTTTTCCATTCATTAATCATAAAGAAACTTGTGGAAACATGGATTTAACTGAACTAACTACATCAAATAATAACAAGCACTGACCAATATCTTATTTGCACTTAACACTAAAGGATACCATAGAGTTCCACTTTTACATTAAATGAAAGAGTTCTCGCTAAATATACATATCATGTACAATATATAACAAATTGCTTTCTTTTCTCATTTATTCATTCCCAGAATATAGAGGAAAAATAAGAGACCGACTAGATAATCTAACTACTTCTTCATAAGACCTCTTCGCTAATCTTGATTAAAATTGACTTCTGTCTCTTCTAGTGGAGTTGGTCCTTGACCTAAAAAATGTTTCAATAGGTTGATGAGATACTAGCTTAGTGAGTAAAAAATCAACAAGTAACCATGATGGTTTAGATGTATGTAATTGATAGAACTTAAATATAGAAGCAATAGCCATGGAAGTTTAAAACTACAAATCTATAAGCATGGTAGTTGATCTATTATTGACTATAGTAAAAAGATGAA
The DNA here is from genome assembly GCA_963693085.1 of Alisma plantago-aquatica. Lineage (NCBI taxonomy): Eukaryota > Viridiplantae > Streptophyta > Magnoliopsida > Alismatales > Alismataceae > Alisma > Alisma plantago-aquatica. Next base: position 974,988,595 of record OY856413.1, on the reverse strand, counting down.
CTAAATTCACTGACATATTTTTCGTCCGTTTATTTTTCCACTGGACCCACATGAGGTGTACCATAATATGTGAAAGCATCAGAGAAAGCTACGAATTCATTGTACAAGACTTAGAAGCATGCCTGAGATCCTAAGTCTTTGATATCAATACTATGTCTACAATTGGCATTGCCACATCTAGATCTCAATGGTTAATGGGAGTGGTTAGATATCTCAAATCCTCCTCTCAACCTATATACTCAGACGGGAGTCACGCTTATTATACACTAGTGAGCCTACTGAAGATGTCCACTAATCACTATAACTCTGCTCAGTGGACCTATCGAAGATGTCCACTAACTAGAAAACACAAGTACCATCATCATCCCTAGTTGGTGTTGGATACTGCTCATTTAAGGAGTCTATCCTCAATGGCCTAAACCCTTGCACCCAACTGGTGTGGTCCGGCTTACCTCAATATGGATAAAATACCTCCATTTGGGAAGCATGTTTCCTCCCACACCACATGCCTCCTATGAGGATTATACGTATCAGGGAATTTATCTTCTAATGATATTTAATTTATTCTGACAAAAAGTAGTTATTATTTCAAATGATTACCCTACTTTTTCTAATTAAGTATTTAACATGAAGTTATCTGACTAATTCACAACTTTCATCATTCTCATAAACCATAAATCGATCCTTTAGATCTAGATTAGGTAAAATCCAACTTTTTCACTACCTTTAATTCCACCAATCCTCACATGTATTACTTAACGTCTCGCATAACAATTTTTTGATATCGTATCACATGATGGAGTATAATAAATAAGGCATTCCTACTACTGAAATTGTACATAACTAGAAAACCTATCACATATATCATAGAATAAGATTCAATATTGAGAATCCATTATTTTGAATATTTATACTGTAAAACATGGTTGAGATGTGCCTTTCCACTCATAAAGCGCATCTTGGATTAGTGATCTTCATATTTGTATCCACTAGTCTCAGGTTCCAGCTCACATAGGTCTGATATGAGTCTCAAATCACACGATTTCACTAAAAACCGCTTGTCCAAAGGTTATCAACCTTAGATAAAATGGCTGAAGCTAGAAGATGAAGAAGTTGATGGTTGAAACCATTGGTTTAAGGACCAGCAATGCTCTTCAAGCCAAAAAAATAAGAAAAGGAAAGAGATATGCAGTTGAAAACTACTTACCAACTCAAAACCACCTGAGATCCTTTGGTTTTCGTCAACTTGAACCTTCTTCCTCATCGTTCTCCTTCAGACCACCTCTGTGGTTGTTTTTTTTTCGCTCAGTAGTCTTCTGACAGGCGAAAGATGGACACAAAAATATACTTCTTGTCCTATTGGTTCTCATTGCCTAATTATATATATCTAAGGATCTCACAAATGATGCATCTGAGCGGCACATAGTCCAACCATCAAAAGGTGAGGTCTTTCAATCTGGACAACCATCAGTTGTTGAGTATCAGCGCAACCATCATCTATGCTCTTCCTTTGGTTGGCATTCATCAACCAAATGATTGATTGAAGTATGTTTGTCAAACCATCGACATACATCATCCTTTGATTCCTACCTTTGGTTGGCTTTCATCGATTTAACCCCATAAAAAGCCACTTTCCAGACCAGCCATCTATTGATAGTACCTAGCAAAACCTTTAGAGGGCACGTCCAACTAAACTATTAGAAGACGACTTCCAACAAAACCTTTGGTTGTTGCTTAGAAGAAAACCTTCAGTAGATACTAACCTACTAGACCATTAGAAGGTGATTCCATACTGAGCCATCAGAAGGCACTTTTCAACTAGAACCATATCAGTTTACAAATGCTACGAAACCATCATTTATTGACTAAGAAAAAACCTTCAATCTAAAGGCATGTAAACCTTTGATTCTAAGCCATCGATTTACCAATTCAAGAAGACCTTCGCTTCCCCACAATTGATTGTCAAACCTAACCAACCCTCAGTCTACACCCATTGGATGTCAAACTGATGGAAACTTTGTAGGAACTTGCACCTGCATTGATCCATTCTTGTTTCTATGGTTTCATTTTTTTACTCTCTACAGTTTAGTACCAAAACATGATTTAAAATTATTAAAGATAATTTTGTTCATGAGATAATTATATATTAAGAAGCATCATGATCACTAGGGTACATTAAACTCTTTGATTACCAACTAAGAACTTTTGGGTTTTAGGGGAGACAGAGAAAGCATCGGAAACAAAAAAAATTCTCCCCCAAACCCGGAACAAGGAAACGCGTCAACGTCTATATAATAGGAAAGGATGGTTTGTGGAATCATACCTTGTCCCGAGGCTTGCTCGGCGACAATACCTCACGCCTTGTAAGGTCTTCAAAGCCGGTCTTTGACGGTGTCTGTGCAGCTCCTGGTCGCACCGGGACTGACGACTCCTCGTCTCACCGGGACTGTCGGGTTGACAGTTGTCCTCCTGAACGACAGAAACCTCCCGCCTCTGAAGTAGTCCACACGGACCACCTGGAACTCCACACTCCTTGTTCCACAAGGAAGTGGAAGGAGTCACACCCTCTTGTTGACGTACTAGTCACCAACACACTCTCCTGCCACCAGTTGCAACTGCAGTTGTCTTTTCCTTATTGTGCCTCCCTTTGCGGGTAGCACTTGCTCGGGCTCTCTCAGTTACCAAAACCAGAGAACGACAACTTTACAGAGCAACTGGTTGCACTGAGCTGTACCTGGAGAAGCCCCCAATACCCCTATATATAGGAGGGTCATGGGACAGGGTTCCCCATCCCGAGCAATGCGGGACTAAAAGCAGGAGTAGAAGGGTTCGAGATTTTCCATAAAAGAAACCAACTCGCAACCTGAACGGATCGTTTCCAAGTGAAACGGTCGGTTGGGGACCTGAACCGATCGGTTCACAAGTGAACCGGTCGGTTGGGACACCTCAACCGGTCGGTTCACAAGTGAACCGGTCGGTTGGTGGTCCTAGTCGGTTCCCGATTGACTTTCCTTCTTTTGTTTCTAATTGGTATCGAATACCAATCCTATTTCCCAATCAAATTGGGCAATTGAAACGAAAGGAAAATTCTCACCAATCCTATTTTCCCAACTTGCTCGGTTGCACCAGTTGAATCGATCATTTCAACACTTGAAGCAATCGGTTCACCCTGGATTTGAGTCGATCGGTTCAACAATTGAGCCGACCAGTTCAACAACCTCAGCTGACCAGTTCATCACATGAGCCGATCGGTTGGGAGTGCAGGTTGTGCAGAATCAGTCAATTGCGATTTCAATCAATCTGATACTCCAATCAATGTATTCAACACCTTGAACACTATGACATTGAGCTATCAATGGATTGAGTGTTTAATTGAACTACTAAACTCCTTTAGTAATCAATCTAAACATTGCTTGTGGACAAAACTCCTCTTCCAAGTTAAATCCTATGTGTGTGACCCTGCAGGTCCATTTCACATTGGCAGTGAAAGTCCATAACACTTATGACTTCACAAGCAAAGAGCGGTGCCTAGTCACACATCATTGCTACCCAAGTGAAAGTAGAAAGTTGGAGAACAACTTTCAATCCTATAATCTGTGAATGGTGTTACAGTGAATGTATAATTCCTTTGTCACTGATATCCCGAATGAACTCAAGGCATGGAACAGTCATCATGTCAACGTTCATTCACTTTCTTGATCTCAGAGTAGATTGAACGAGATATGTATGACATCAATATCACATACTGATTCACACATGCGTGCGTACGCCTATCTTAATCCTACTCATCAAGTGGCCTTGGATATCAAACTCCCTCGGGAGGGACAAATCCCATATCTATCACTCACCCCTCAAAAGCCCCATGTGTCAAAGCCACCCAATCATCACCTTTATACCAACCCATGTTTCAGGACTGCGTTTGATGATGTCAAAGTGTGCCCAACGACATGTGTTGAGTTAGTGATTTCAGGTCAAAGAATCACACTCACCACCATCACTGTGAGTACTGATTGTGACTGCCATGTCATGGTTCCATGTGTCAAACTCACAGTGGGTCTGTCTGGTACACTTGTTCTCTAACAAGTACCTATGTGTTTGGTTTGATATCTCTATATCATGACTAATGAGATTTTGTCATAAACCAACACCACAATCTAGTCTTGTGTGTCATTGCTGTCTATCTACCTTCCACAATGACATCTGACTAGGGACATAACAAGAATGTACAAACTCTTAGCATTCGTATGATCTCATCGTTCAGGTCCTTAACCTGAAGGCATACGTCATTGAGTACTGTCATTCTCTAGACATTCAATTTGTTCTATCACTATCTCATATGACTGAACCAGAAAGAATTGGAAGCTTGCCTTTGATGTTTATCAAATCAATCTCAATGTATCCCACCAATCATCCTATGATTGGCTCTCAGGGCATACATACCAACAGATTCCCACTTGCACTGCGAGCCATTCACCCTTGAATCATATTCATAGTGATCTTCAAACATGTACCACATGTTACTATGCTCTAGTGTGAACATAGTGAGTAATGGAAACACCTTGCCAAAGTTAGTATAAATTGCATGTCTCTCATCTCTTCGTTGTACGTCACACGTATGAGATGGAGGTGCTGAAATATGCAATCTACTATTCCTTTGCTAACCTTTAGCCACATTGCATGATCAAGGATTCCATACTTGTCATCAATGAGCATAATATAAGTTCATCTCATGAACTTCCAGATCCATATAGTATCCACTGATGGTCTCTTACATATAGATACTCGGTATTTCCCCTTTAAATGGTATTATTGGAACACTTCCAATTATCAACAAACTTTCACTTTTATATATCCTATATATATTTTGTGATTATTTTCTGTCCTTTTGGAAGTTTGCATCAATGTAACTCTTTACATTGAACTCTTCCTTATCTCCATAGAACTAGTACTTCCCAAGTACTTATCAAGTTCTCATGGTGTTCCATTAACCCTTACTGGAAGTAGACAGACATCCACTCGTTATGTCCCACATACGAGTTATCAGGATGAGCACATCATATTGTCATGTCCTACATACAAGATGATGAATGCATTTTGTTCTTGCCATGTCGATACATGCAAGATGATGGGATGATTACATACATGATAGATCCATATCCATTCTTAGTGTTCACATTCTTCATAAGGCCTTGGGATACTAACTCCATGTAGCATGGACAAGTTTTCTCCCACTGAATTTGTGCATACTGAACCCTTCAGTACAGACTGCCAATGTATGCTTTCTCTTTTTAGGTCAAGAGGTTTTCGAGAACTATCTCTATATGTCTCTATTCCTATCATATAGGAAACATATCTATCTTCCTTAAAGATAATTTCCACTTTTGGATTTCCATTCTAGAACATTTTCATTTCACATCAATATGTGGAATGTGAATACGCTCCCACGAAATCACAGATCCCTTCTTTATCTTTGACATATCAGTCAAACCCTTTGACTATTTCATCAAAGTAAAGATCCAATTTTGAGTTGCTTGTACTCAAGCAATCACATTGATTAGTCCATTGTAACTTATAGACTTCATTTGCATTAGTGGATTCATAAACCTTATAGGTTGTGTCATGTACACATCCTTGTTTTATTCCTCATAGGAATGAGGTTTTAGTATCCATATGCCAAATGTCTTAGTCATTAAGTTGCAATCAACAAGCATCATCCTTCTCAAAATGTTATCCATGTGTCTTAACGCTTAAGACTCATTTGCACTTATGGACTTCATCCAATGGGTGCTACCATCAAGGTCATACCTTATGGTTCACATGGATGTAATTTAGGATGTAATGGTCATAAACCATAACTCAAAATATGGTTCCTCATATTCATCTAGATAGTTGACTCATCACATGAACAACTCATCACATAGATAATTGAGGTGTATCTGTCAAGGATATAAGAACTCACAACTCCTTGTGATTCTTAATGTCCTTTATTAGTGTAGGGTATTCTTTATTTAAGAAGAATTTAGTTATTTGATAATCATTCTCTAACTCCTTAGAGTATGATTCCTTCTTGATTTAAACATCATCATGCCTTAATCATGAGTTCTCTATGATACACTATCATAATAACTCATAAGGATATCAAACATTTGATCCAAGCATTTCATTCATTGATCTCATCAAGAATTAACACTTTACCAAATTTGCACTTCATATATGATAATCTTGAACACTTCAAGATATTCATATTGGTATTTCTCTAAACACCATTTGAAGTATTAGCATTTGTTCCAATAGGTATGTAAATACATCGCATGCATTATACCTAATAGGATAATCATTCTCCCACTACCATTAGTGAAGATTGATTAATCATGTACAAGATATTCATGTCTCTTACTGGTTCTCTAACTAAAAGAGTCTAGATTTATCCATCACATGGAAACTAGAAATGAATTTCTCATGATTGATGCTAATTTTATTGTTTGAGTTATCTATAACCTTTTATGTATCAGTTTATCTTATGCATACTATGTATCACAAGATAAACAAGGCATTGCCACAAAGATCATATCTTTAAGATTGAAACATCAACTTTATTAATTGCCATCATTGTCATACAATATGCAAAAATAAAGTGTTTCTATCTATTGGCAATATATGAAATAGTAGTTCTCAACTCTATTTCGTGCCCTTTAGGCTGAAATAAACTGAAAGATACTCCTATCTATGGCAACAACACTTGCTCCAATGATGGGTACTCCTTTCTTGGTCCTTTCACAAAGGACATCACTTCTTTGTGGATATTGCATATCATATATGACATATCCATATCTTGGTATCATATACCTCAGATTAAGAAGTGGTTCATTTCATGATACCTTAGGTGGATATCTCCATCCCCTCCTTCATCTTCTTTTGTTCTTCCGGATATAGATGGAAATTCCCTCATACACCCTTTCCCCATGTGCCTTGAGGCTGAAGACGGCTTGGATTGCTGGCTAGCATCAGAACACTTCTTTGCTTTGCCCTTGTCCTTTCCCTTAAGAATTACCTTTTATTTGATCACATCAAAGATTATGGTTTGTCTTTCTTCATCTTTGCCTCTATTGTCCTCAACATGTACAACAACTTTGTCAATGCTTTTCAAAGTCGTTTATGTTGTAGTTTATCATGAACTGTATGATTCTCGCAACATTTGCAGTATCATACCAATAGCCAACTCTTGGCTCAGAGGGAATCATTCTTAGTCAGGTTTTCCACATACCCAATCACATTGAGTGTGTGAATACCTTACTGGATCTCCTTCTTTCATGACATACTAGGACAGTGTCTTGGAGACATCATATGTCTCATGTTATCTCTGCAACTCATAGTTCAGAGAACACAACATCAAGCACTCCTCATCAATGTATTCCTCGGTATGCTTCCATAAGCATACTTTCAACCATTGATGTGGTGGGATGGAGTTCATCTGGTTCTGGTGTAACTAGGACTTAGAGCTTTCACCCTACTATTGAGAGCACTTCTCAATGTTCTAACCAGTCATGGAATTATTCCCATTTAATTTGTTGGTCTCAAGGACCGATCGCAAAGAAAGTGATTTGTTGATTAACCATTTATTTTAACAAAAGGAAATATATGCAATTTTAGTCCAAAACTCTTTTGACTTGATTGATTTGAAGTTGACGATAAAATTAGGCCTTTAATTAATTATCACTCCCACTATTTTACTTCAAATTGATAGCCCTCACCATCAATTCAGAAGATTGCAGCGTACAACCTTCTAGTGGGCAAGATCCTAAAATCATCTAAGTCATGGACCAGCTAGGGATGTCACCCACAACATAGATCTCTCAGGTAGGCAACTTTTTCCAATTGCATCATATGCAACTCTTGATAAGATGTCATATGAAACTCCTTGCTATGATCATCTCCATGCCTCAAGGTACTAGATTCCATCTAGATCACCTTGTTAAGTCCGACCCAAAGCAAACACGACGAACATGCACCCTGCTAGGGCAGACCCACACATTCATCCTTCACGCTTCCACGAGATAGATGGTGCACCATGCTAGGGCGTTCCCACACTTGGTCGATCAAGCTTTTCACGTGTGTCGCATTTGGAAGGCATCTAAAACTTAATATTTAATGAGGGATTTGGTTTTTATATACATATCCAATCACCACAATACATAGTATGTATCATATACATGCTATATCCCACAGAAAACATGCAAAATGATAAAAGAAATGATTATGGCCATCCTAATGTGATTCCTCGAGCCAAGAGGAATCACGGTCATCTAGGTCTACATCACATGCAACCTGTACAATATGAACTCTGTGCTTTGCCTTTGGATAAGATCAATTCATCACATGAATGACTTGCTCGGTCCGGCCCGATCGTCTGGGTGCCACCAGCCGATCGGTTGACTCCTCCAACCGATCGGTTCGCCTGGTCGTCGTGCATCTCCTTCTGGTCGCCACCCGCTCGTCTCGCTCCTCGAACCGGTCATCAACCGATCAGTTCACTCCTTGAACCGATCGTCTGGAATGTCAATCGATCGGTTCACTCCTTGAACCGATCGTCTCAGCTGTCGTCAGGATGTCATCCGGGTCTATGACATAACAGGAAATAAAATCTATCCTAATTTTACATTGCTTAAAAGGGAAACCCCGAGTTACATTCGGGGGGAGCAAAGGTAGGAAAGAATCTCAAATTATTTTGAGTTACATCAGGAAAAGGAGAAGGAAGATCGGTGCGCAGACCGAGATGCAAGCAACCACAAACAACCACACACAGATATAGGGGTTTATAGGCCATAATCATGCTACACATCCACCACAAAACTCGTTTAAGGGTGACACATATCAAGTGCATTAATAATACATATCATATATGTAATAGGGATTTGTGGATTTAGGATTGGACATGCATAAAGCCAATTTTATTCGCATCGTATGCAATAAATAAAGGCGACAAACCAAAATCGATCATATCGATATTCCTAAAATATAGAGCAGTTGACGTGGCTCTGATACCACTGTTGGGTTTTAGGGGAGACAGAGAAGGCAGCGGAAACAAAAAAAAATTCTCCCCCAAATCCGGAACAAGGAAACGCGTCAACGTCTATATAATAGGAAAGGTTGGTTTGTGGAATCATACATTGTCTCAAGGCTTGCTCAGAGACAATACCTCACGCCTTGCGCGGTCTTCAAATCCGGTCTTCGACGGTGTATGTGCAGCTCCTGGTCGCACCGGGACTGACAACTCCTCGTCTCACCGGGACTGTCGGGTTGACAGTTGTCCTCCTGAGCGGCAAAAACCTCCCACCTCTGAAGTAATCCACATGAACCACCTGGAACTCCACACTCCTTATCCTACAAGGAAGTGGAAGGAGTCGCACCCTCCTGTTGACGTACTAGTCGCCAACACACTCTCCTGCCACTAGTTGCAACTGCAGTTGTCTTTCCCTTGTTGCGCCTCCCTTTGCGGGTAGCACTTGCTCGGGCTCTATCAGTTACCAAAACCAGAGAACGACAACTTTACAGAGCAACTGGTTGCACTGAGATGTACCTGGACAAGCCCCCAATACCCCTATATATAGGAGGGTCATGGGACAGGGTTCCCCATACTGGGCAATGCGGGACTAAAAGCAGGAGTAGAAGGGTTCGAGATTTTACACAAAAGCAACCAACTCGCAACCTGAACCGGTCGTTTCACAAGTGAAACGGTCAGTTGGGGACCTGAACCGATCAGTTGGGACACCTCAACCGGTCGGTTCACAAGTGAACCGGTCGGTTGGTGGTCCTGGTCAGTTCCCGGTTGACTTTCCTTCTTTTGTTTCTAATTGGTATCGAATACCAATCCTATTTCCCAATCAAATTATTGAAACGAAAGGAAAATTCTCACCAATCCTATTTTCCCAACTTGCTCGGTTGCACCAGTTGAATCGATCGTTTCAACACTTGAAGCAATTGGTTCACCCTGGACTTGAGCCGATCGGTTCAACAATTAAGCCGACCGGTTCAGCAACCTCAGCCGACCGGTTCATCACATGAGCTGATCGGTTGGGAGTGCAGGTTGTGCAGAATCAGTCAATTGCAATTTCAATCAATCTGATACTCCAATCAATGTATTCAACACCTTGAACACTATGACATTGAGCTATCAATTGATTGAGTGTTTAATTGAACTACTAAACTCCTTTAGTAATCAATCTAAACATTGCTTGTGGACAAAACTCCTCTTCCAGGTTAAATCCTATGTGTGTGACCCTGCAGGTCCATTTCATGTTGGCAGTGAAAGTCCATAACACTTATGACTTCACAAGCAAAGAGTGGTGCCTAGTCACACATCATTGCTACCCAAGTGAAAGTAGAAAGTTGGAGAACAACTTTCAATCCTACAATCCGTGAATGGTGTTACAACGAATGTATAATTCCTTTGTCACTGATATCCTGAATGAACTCAAGGCATGGAACAGTCATCCTGTCAACATTCATTCACTTTCTTGATCTCAGAGTAGATTGAACGAGATATGTATGACATCAATATCACATACTGATTCACACATGTGTGCGCACACCTATCTCAATCCTACTCATCAAGTGGCCTTGGATATCAAACTCCCTCAGGAGGGACAAATCCCATATCTATCACTCACCCCTCAAAAGCCCCATGTGTCAAAGCCACCCAATCATCACCTTTATAACAACCCATGTTTCAGGACCGTGTTTGATGATGTCAAAGTGTGCCCAACGACATGTGTTGAGTGTAGTGATTTCAGGTCAAAGAATCACACTCACCACCATCACTGTGAGTACTGACTGTGACTACCATGTCATGGTTCCATGTGTCAAACTCACAGTGGGTCTATCTAGTACACTTGTTCTCTAACAAGTACCTATGTGTTTGGTTTGATATCTCTATATCATGACTAATGAGATTATGTCATCAACCAACACCATAATATAGTCTTGTGTGTCATTGTTGTCTATCTACCTTCCACAATGACATCCGACTAGGGACATAACAAGAATGTACAAACTCTTAGCATCTGTATGATCTCATCATTCAGGTCCTTAACCTGAAGGCATACGTCATTGAGTACTGTCATTCTCTAGACATTCAATCTGTTCTATCACTATCTCATATGACTGAACTAGAAAGAATTGGAAGCTTGCCTTTGATGTTTATCAAATCAATCTCAATGTATCCCACCAATCATCCTATGATTGGCTCTCAGGGCATACATACCAACAAGAACGGTACATGTTGTAACAATCTCCCCCTCAAATAAAAATGTCATCTTAAAATTTCTAGAAGAGGATGGGATACTTGCTCCACGTAGCTTCTTCTACACCATAGTTCCTCCGTAGGACCTTTGCTAAGGGCATCTTCCTCTTTTTAAGCTTCCAAATTCTATGATCTAGAATCGGAATAGGTCCTTCAACATAGGATATATCCTCTTTCAATTGTAAATGATATGGATCTATGATCTTTTCAATTCTTTGATAACACTTCTTCAACACATGTACATGAAATAGGATGTAGCCCTATTTTAGGGCTTCATCTTCCATCGTATTGCACTTTATGTACATCCAAACATGTTAGATTGCAATCATATTCCCCTAATTTGGAACTCAAAGTCAAATATGCTTATGTATTCTCTTGTATGTTTTTAGGGCACTTATGCATGTTTTGATGCGCTAAAAGATATGAAGGAGTCCTTTGGGTCACTGAGCTCAAGGAGCATCTCCCAATCTTCCCTGAGCTATCCATGGATGCACAAGAATCAACCCAAATTAAGAAGAGACGAACTGAAGCTTTTCCAAGTTTAGAATTAGCAAAAAGAAGCCCAGCACAGCCGTGGGCATCCACCATGGTTGTGGGAATTAAAGCCAAGAATCACAGGGATGTCAATACTTTTGCATTGAAAGTACCACGACCGTGGCCAACTGAAGACATCACATACGTGGCCTCCCGCTACAGCCGTGGGAATCAATTGCTCAAGTTGGCCAAGACCAAAATAACTTCAGCCAATTTACACCTGAATGGCCACAGTCGTGGCCATCCGCCATGATTGGGGCAAGATGAAAACAAAATAGTTTCCAAGGATACTACGACTGTGGCTTGACCTACCCACCACGACTATGTTACCCAACACGGCCATGCCGCATACTCTTCACCACATCCATGGCACCCTACCACGGCCGTGCCACCTCACTTAGCTAAATCTACCTAAAACCTCCTTCGCCACGATTGTGTCCCCAACCCACGGTCATGCCACCTAACCCCTTCCATGGCTATGACCATCCACCACGGCCATGTTGATCACTCAACCCTACTATTTTTCTACACTACTTTTCCTATTCTACCCCTACTTGACCTAGTTTTTTCCCCACACCTATATATATCTAGGTAGTGGCTCCAGTATGAGGCAGGCTACCTTCTACCACCTCTTAGCTCCCTATTTTTGCCCCTTATCCATTCCACTCCATTTCCACCATCAAAACCCTAGTTTCCACCCATTTACACCATCATTCTATGCCCCTACACCTTGGAGGAGAGAGGTGGACGCCCTACAGTAACTGAAGTGGAGGATTTCTTCATCTACACTGAGCTCCATGGCTTCTTCTATCTCATTCTCCCTTCTTTTTGTATTTTGCATTGTTATGAGTAGCTAGGCCCCTTGGATGGGCTGTTTGGGGTGTAAAATGTTACTTTGATACCATGTTGGGGAAAAATGAAATGTAAACTTTGTAATTCCATTTGCTAATGATTATGTTCTATTTCTATCTCACTCTTCATAAATTTCTTATTGGTCTGTGCTTGAAATCAATTGGGAATTTAGGGAAATTAATTATATGTGTGAATTTTGGTATTTTCTCTAGGTCCAATTCTTGGATCCCTAGCTAGCCACCTATCCTCCTACATTCTAATCAATCTTCCTAACCTAGTTGAGAGATCTAAGTAGCTAGTTTAGATGAATTTGGTGTGCTTATCATAGAGCTTTCTCAATGTTAGAATGTGAGTGATGGGAGGCCTAAAACCTCACTTCCATTCTCATTGCTATCCTCAGCCCCTAATCATCCTAAAATCATCTAACCTAGAAACCTAGGCTTGTTTAGACTCTAATTGAATTACACCTAAGTCGTAACCCAATTGAGCCTCACAAGGGTAGTAGGGAGTGTTAGAGACTAGTTCCCCTATACACAATCTAGCATATCCATGGCCAGTTAGTAGCTTAGGCTAAGTCATTAGACTCTAGCTCATTGTTCAGTTTTGATAATCTAAATGGAATCATAATGTTCTTATCTCATCCCCCAACTTAATTGATAAGTGCATCCCCTAAACAACCCACATCTTCCTTAATTGCTTTAAAACCCTAGTTTCCATCTTGTTTAGCTAGTGTTATCTTAATTAGCTCTTTTCTTGCTTAGATAGATTTTTGCCTTGTTCTTGCTTTGTTCTTTCTAGCTTAAGTCTTTAATTGCTCTTTTGCCTTGTTTTGCTTACCTTAGTGTAGATTATTTTCAAATTCCTTTTCTTACCTTGTCTTGCCTTTTCCTGCTTAATAGAATTGCTTGTCTAGGGTTAACTTAGGTTTTGTTCTTGCTTGTCTTTCTTTCTTGTTCACCCTTAGTTTAACAATCAAATCACCTTTAAACCCTTAACCCTAGTCTCCTTAGTAGGAACCTAGCAAAAACTAACCTAGCTCTAGTGCCCCCTTTTCTCCCTGTGGATCGACCCTATACTTACCTTCCTCCTATACTATGACACGACCCCGTGTGTTTGCAAGTGTAGTATTTTAGTTTGTGCGAGTGTATCGAGTGTAGGTCATTATAAATTTGAAAGTTGAATCCACCCATGTGCTTCCGTCAGCGGAGTTGCATCCATTCAAGTCTCAATTGAGTGGTGTGTGATGCCATTGGTGGGAGCCCACCAAGCTTTATGGCGATGTTGCCGGGGAAAAAGGCACTCGGCCTAGATAGTTAGTTTTTCTTTGACTTTTCTTCTACCCTAACCATTACTATTATTTATTCTTTATTCTTTGTATTCTTTGTGCATATTGGTTTACTAACTTGTTCTCTTTTATTTGGTTTTGCCTTGTGCATGTGACAAGCCACTCAGGAAAGACAAGATGGAAGGCCAAAATGCACGAACCCATCCATTTCCTCCACCGCCCTACCTCCAAGGCTATCCTAAGACTTACACACCCCTACCACCTCCATCGCCACAACCTTCCCACCAGTTCACCTTGCAACCTCAATTCCTTCCTCCACCTCAATTCTAATGGCCATTGATGTGAGTGCCACCACCACAACTATCACATGCTCCCCTACTTCCCATGAGAAAATGGTTATGGCTTCAATCATGGGGTGTGACAAGGTTGTTGAGAAGGTTATCAAGGGAGGGAAGCAAGTTGACAAAGATCTTAATGAAGAGTCATTGCCGGAAATTCCTTGTTTGCAAGTGTCCCATATGATTGAGACCCCTCTCTTTGATGCCTATAAAGACCCATTGCTTAAGAGAGAGCAAAACTATAACATGTAGTTTATGAAGGTCGTAAGGTTGATTAAGATCTATTATGTTGATCCCCAAGGAGAGATAATTGTTGAAAAACACTTGAGAAGCTCGCATGACCCTTGGGAGCAAGATCAATCAAGGAAAGCATTTGAGAGGATTTCCTATGATGGGGATGCAAACATTTTGTTTTTGGACAATGGTTGATGGTGAAAGAACAATAATTCAGGCTAAAGGCATGAAACTCAATGCTTGTGGGAGGCAACCCACCTAGGTTTGGGAATTTTTCACCCAACCTTCTATTTTTGATACTTTTGCTTTGTTTATACACTTTTCCAAGAAAACACACACACACTCTCTTTATACTTGATGGTTCTAGTTTTTTGTGAATCGTTTTAGGACAGGTGCATTGGAAGGAGGAGGATGCATGGAAGAGCCAACCAAGGAGAAGATCATAATTGAAGAGAAGATTGCAAATCAGTAGAAAAGCTATAGGTAGGAGAACAGCACGGCCGTGGTGGAGGCAATACAAAATGGCCATGGTAGATAACCCCTACTCACTGAACACCTTGATATCTCTCTACCCTATTGGCATTTGTCTACCACAACTCCATGCCCCCCCTATCATCCTAGACTTCTATTTCATGTCAAGAACAACATGGTTTAAAAGTTTGGGGTGGTAGGGCGATAAGCCCTTTCTCTACCCCCACTCTCCTCTATGTTCCTTGTTCTAAATTTTTGCTCAAGATGATCAAATAGTATAACCATATATCATACTTGTGTATCCATGCTTTGTGTTCTTGTTTTGCATACATGCATGCCATGTAGTTACTTCCTTGCAATTTTTGCATAATTTTCAAAAAAAATTCTCTTTTTGCCATGCATTGCATATCATGTAGATTTTTGCTAATTTTTGAAAGTTTTAGATAGGATTTGCTTGTTTACTACTTTAAGTTCAATAATATAGGCTTAGATGTGATTGAGGGCAACTTGGCACCGTTTTGGCCATTTTTCCCAAATTTGAGATTTCTTGCCTATAAGTGTGTTTCGACACAATCTATACCTTTTGGATTAAAAATGATGATCTTTGAAAAATGCAAGTGATTATCATTGTTTATTTCTAAATGGTATCAATTCTTAAATTTTTACATGTGCAACACCTCTCTTGTGTTTGTGAATGATTTGGTTAAATTGTGACTTGAGCAAGCTATGAGCGATTAGTGCCTATGAAATCACTTGATTAAGTATCAATTTCAGGTTGTTCATTCATGTGGTGTGATATTGTTGGATGAAGTGTTGGATTAATTTTCATGCATGATACCTTATGTTGAGAATCATGCCAGTGACCCCTCTTTGACCTGACTATTCACTCACCATCTTCTTACCCCTCCGCCTCATGAAAGGATGTCAAAGTGCACATATCAGTCGTGACCACCTCCAAAAGTTTGGAGTGGTCACATCTACATCTCACCACTTCACTCTCATCACCATGTGCCCTATCTACTCCAAGGGCAAAGAAAAAGAAGAAGAAAAAAGAGAAAAGAAAAAACAAAAAGAAAATAAAAAGATGCTCCTATTTAAGAGCATCTAAATAAAGAAAAGATGAGTGCTCTATGTAATACCACTCTAAAATCTTACCGCAATCCTTTCTTCCATTTTCATTCCCATTGAGCTAGGAAACATCAAACCTAGATCATTTTTCCCTTTATGTAGCCACGTGGTTCATTTGGTGTGATTTGAAACATAAGGTTGAATGCATGAAGGTGAAACAACACTCTTGGTCATTCTTGATTAACGCCATCATGAAATGGTCTACCCTGAACTACATGAAAGAAATATGGATAGCTTGTGTGTTTTATGCACTATATTTGAAGTTCATATGCTTTGTGCTTTTTCATGATTGGTTTGTGAAAACATGAGAGGAGAGAGGTAGAATGTATGTACTTAGTCACTATTGATCCTATTTAGAAATAATCATCCTTTGCATTGCATTTGTCGTTTCTTGGTTGTGGAAAAATTGTAGAGAGATTGAGTTGGAGCATACTTGTGGACAAGTATGTTTTAAGTTTGGGGTGGTGATGTAGCCCTATTTCAGGGCTTCATCTTCTGTCATATTGCACTTTATGTACATACAAACATGTTAGACTGCAATCATAATTCCCTAATTTGGAATTCAAAGTAAAATATGCTTATGTATTCTCTTGTATGTTTTTCAGGGCACTTATGCATGTTTTAATGTGATGAAGGCGACGAAGGAGTTCTTTGGGTCCCTGAGCTCAAGGAGCATCCCCCAATCTTCTGCGAGCTATCCATGGATGCATAAGAATCAACCCAAACCAAGAAGAGATGAATAGAAGATTTTCCAAGTTCAGAATCATCAGCAAGAAGCCCAACACGACTGTGGGCATCCACTACGGTTGTGGGAATTAAAGCCAAGAATCACAGGGACATCATTACTTTTGCAATAAAGTACCACGGTCGTAGCCATCATCACGGCCGTGGTCAACTGAAGACATTACAGTCGTGGCCTCCCACCACGGTCGTGGGAATTAATTGCTCAAGTTGGCCAAGATCACAGTAACTTCAGCCACTTTACATCTGAATGGCTACGCTTGTGGCCATCTACCATGATCGTGATGAGCTGAAGACAAAATGGCCTCCAAGGACACTAGATCATGGCTCGACCTACCCAACATGGTCGTGCTACCCAGCACGACCATGCCACATACTCTTCACCACGGCCATGGCACCCTACCATGGCCATGCCACCTCACTTAGCCAAATCTACCTAAAACCTCCTCCACCATTACTGTGTTCCCAACCCATGGCCATGCCACCTAACCCCTACCATGGCCATGGACATCCACCACGGCCATGTTGATCACTCAACCCTACTATTTTTCTACACTGCTTTTCCTATTCTACCCCTACTTGACCTAGTGCTTCCCCTAAACCTATATATACCTAGGTGGCAGCTCTAGCATCAGGCAGACTACCTTGTACCACCTCCTAGCTCCCCATTTTTGCCCCTTAGACATTCCACTCCATTTCCACCTCTATTTCACTCCATTTCACCATTTCCACCATCAAAACCCTAGTTTCCACCCATTTCCACCATCATTTCATGCCCCTACACCTTGGAGGAGAGAGGAGGATGCCCTACAACAGTTGAAGTGGAGGATTTCTTCATCTACATTGAGCTCCATGGCTTCTTCTATATCCTTCTCCCTTCTTTTTGTATTTTGCATTGTTATGAGTAGCTAGGCCCCGTAGGTGGGTTGTTTGGGGTGTAAAATATTACTTTGATACCATGTTGGGGGAAAATGATATGTAAACTTTGTAATTCCATTTGCTAATGATTATATTCCATTTCTATCTCACTCTTCATAAATTGCTTGTTGGTTTGTGCTTGAAATCAATTGGGAATTTAGGGAAATTTATTATATGTGTGAATTTTGGTATTTTCTCCTAAGTCAGATTCTTGGATTCCTAGCTAGTCACCCATCCTCCTACATTCTAATCAATCTTCCTAACCCTAGTTGAGAGATATAAGTAGCTAGTTTATATGAATTTGGTGTGCTTAGCATGGAGCTTTCTCAATGTCAGAATGTGAGTGATGGGAGGCCTAAACCTCACTTCCATTCCCATTACTAACCTCAACCCCTAATCATCCTAAAATCATCTAACCTAGAAACTTAGACTTGTTTAGACTCTAATTGAATTACACCTAAGCCCTAACCCAATTGAGCCTCACAAGGGTAGTAGGGAGTGTTAGGGACTAGTTCCCCTATACGCAACCTAGCATATCCATGGCCAGTTAGTAGCTTAGGCTAATTCATTAGACTCTAGCTTGTTGTTTGGTTTGGATAATCTAAATGGAATCATAATGTTCTTATGTCACCCCCAACTTAATTGATAAGTGCATCCCCTAAATAGCCCACATCTTCCTTAATTGATTTAAAACCCTAGTTTCTATCTTGCTTAGCTAGTATTAGTTTAATTAGCTCTTTTCTTGATTAGATAGCTTTTTGCCCTGTTCTTACTTTGTTCTTTCTAGCTTAACTCTTTAATTTCTCTTTTGCCTTGTTTTGCTTGCCTTAGTGTAGATTTCTCTCAAATTTCCTTTTCTTACCTTATCTTGCCTTTTCCTACTTAATAGAGTTGCTTGTCTAGGGTTAACTTAGGTTTTATTCTTGCTTGTCTTTATTTCTTGTTCACCCTTAGTTTAACAATCAAATTACCTTAAACCCTTAACCCTAGTCTCCGCATTAGGAACCTAGCAAAAACTAATATGGCTCTAGTGCCCCCTTTTCTCCCTGTGGATCGACCCTATACTTGCCTCCCTTCTATACTATGACACGACCCCGTGCTCTTGAGGGTGTAGTGTTTTAGTTTTTGCTAGTGGATCGAGTGTAGGCCATTATAAATTTGAAAGTTGAATCCACCTATGCGCTTTCGTCTACAAATTTGCATCCATTCAAGTCTCAATTTAGTGGTGTGTGACGCCATTGGCGGGAGTGCACTAAAATATATCATGTAGATTGGCCAACTCAGGAGGCAACTCAATCTTGTATGCTATAGGGCCAATCCTCTAAATGCTTGGATAGGGACCCATGAATCTAGGAACTAGTTTGCCTCACTTCCCAAACCTCATTACACCTTTCCATGGTGACACTTTCAAGTAAACCTCGTCTCCCACTTCAAACTAAAGCTATCTACATCTTTTCTCTGCATAACTTTTATGTTTGTTCAGTACAGCTTTCAACTATTGTATGATCATAAATATTTATTTTGTTGTCTCTTCCACCAATTGTGGACCTAAAATATATCTTTCTCCAACTTCATACCAACATATAGGTGATCTACGATTTCTCCCATACAATGCTTCATAAGGGGATATGGCTAAACTAGAATGATAACTATCATTATAGGCAAACTCCATAAGACTAAGGTGATTATCCCTACTGCCATTGAACTACAAAATGCACGCCCTAAGCATGTCCTCTAGGGTTTGAATAGTTCATTTTGACTATCCATCTGTCTGAGGGTGAAAAGTGGTGATAAACTTTGACTTTGTTCCTAAAGAATTGTGATACAATTGATTCAAAAAACAGATGTAAATTTGGGATCTCTATCAAATATTATAGAAATTGGTACCGCATGTAATTTGACTATCTCATCTATATAGACTTTGGCTAAGTTTTGTGTATCCCATGTCCTCTTAACTGGTAGAAAGTGAGAAGACTTAGTTAGGCTATCCACTATTACCCATACATAGTCAAATCTGCACGGAGTCTTAGGTAATCCAAACAAAAGATCTATAGTAATATGCTCCCACTTCCATTCAGGAATAGGAAGTGATTGTAGATTTATTGTCAGCTTCAACCTTAACCTGGTGACACACATCACACTTAACCCCATACTCAGTTTCATGTTTGTTCATACCTGGCCACCAATACAATTCCTTTAGATTTTTGTACATCTTTGTGTTGCCTAGATGCATTGTACACATAGAAGAGTGCATTTCCTAATGAATTTGTTGTCTTAAATCTAGATCATTCGACACACACAATATGTTCTATTGATACACTATCCCTTCATCAAAATATTTGAATTCTATTCTCTTACTCTTGCCATATCATGGACGATCACTTGCAGTTCACTGTCACTCTATTGAAGCTCCTTGATCTGATCATAAAATTTAGGTTTAACATACAATGAGTCCACCTTATTCAAACATATTCAAATACAGATTCATCTCTTTCGTCTTGACCAATAAGTCTCTTTTTATACATGACGTAGAAAACATTTCTTGCATACAATGTTGACTCCTACTCAGTGCATTTGCCACACTATTAGCCTTTCTAGGGTGGTAATCATTGGTAACATCATAATATTTTATGAGGTATGAGCATTTGTGTTTTCTCAAGTTGAGATTCTTTTGTGCAAAAATGTACTTTAGACTCTTACGGTCAGTAAAGACTTGACATGACTCATCATAGAGATAATGACGTCATGTCTTTAAGGCATGTACTACTACTTACAGCTCAAGATCATGTATGGGATAGTTCTCTTCATTCTTATCAATTTGTCTAGATACATAGGATACCACTTTACCTTCTTGCATAAGAACACAAGCCAAACCTCTTCCTGATGCATCAGAGAAAACCGCATGACCTTTATCTGCCCCTAGTAAAATTAGAATCAGTGTTGTCAATAAGTTTGAAAACTCTTCTAACATGATTTAGACCGAAAGAAATGCACATCCTCCCTTTTTAAGTGTGTAAGAGGTGTTGCTAAAGCATTAAAGTTTCTTATAAGCCTTCGATAATATCCAACTAACTCTAGAAAACTTCTAATCTCAGTAGAAGTTGTAGGTTGCTCCCATTGAAGAATAGATTCTACTTTCTTAGGATCTACACTGACTCCTTCTCCTAAAATGACATGTCCAAGAAAAAAACTTCATACAACCAAAACTCACATTTATTGAACTTTGCATACAAATGATGTGGTCTGAAAAACTGCAAAACTATCCTTATATGTTGCTTTTGTTGTTTCGTATCTTAGAATATGTAAGAATATCAACTATAAACTATTATGAATTGATCTAGATATGAAAACCATATTCATATGTCCATAACGGCTCCAGGGACATTTGTCAGTCCAAAATACATTATTACAAACTCATAATGCCCATACCTTATTCTGAGTGCAGACTTTAGTACATTAGATGCCTTTATCCTTAATCGATGATAATTCAGCCTAAGATATATTTTTGAAAAGATTGTTGATTCACATAGATGATCAAACAGGTCATCAATCCTAGGTAGAGGATATTTGTTCATGATGGTTATCTTATTTGATTGTTAATAGTCTATGTATAACTGTATCATTCCATCCTTCTTCACAAACAATATCGGAGATCCCTAAGGTGATGTACTAGGTTGAATAAATCCCTTGTCTACTAACTCATTTAATTGAGTTTTTAATTCTGTTAACTTTGCATGTGACATTCTATAGACAGGTAATGTGATTGGATGACTACTAGGTATAATGTATATCTTAAAGTCTATATTCTTTCATGTGGTAAAGTTGGTTACTTGTCGATAAAGATATCTAGAGACTCACATACTATTGGAACATCCTCTATATAGATTGTTCTTTTTCCTGCCCTAGCATCTATCACATGTGCTAGATAGGCCTCATACCCCTTTCTCATCATCTTATCGACTATAGTAATTGATATTGTACATGTGGGTAAAACTTTCCTATCTTCAATACTGACATATGAAAAGTCGCCTTGCTTAAATATATCATCTTTCTTACAACAATACAATTGGACAAGATATGTCTCAAGGCAATCCATGCCCAAAATAATTTGGAAATTATTAATACCTAAGGGTATGAGATTAACTATTATAGCATACCCATTAAAACTCGATAAACATCCAAAACATAATTCTGTCAAAAGTGATAATTCACCTAGTGGAACTCTTAAAACAACTCATAAGATAAATCACGAGTTAAGAGGTTTATTCCACTAACTAAAGACCTTTGTATAAAAGAATGGGTCGCACTAGGGTCTATAAATGTTTTAACTAAAATACAGTTAAAGAGAAGCATCTCACATGTCACAACTCTGGCAGAGACTACACCTTTAGATGGTGTCTTTAAGAAGAAGTGTCATGTGGCTCTCCCTCTACAATGTTATCCACTACTAGTACTAGGCGCTCCACCTCTAGATCCTGAAGTCACTATAGAAGTTGCTCCACTAACTGGAGCTTGTCTCTAAGGAGTCTAAACATGTGATTGTGAACCATCTTTAGGTACGAACTAAAGCTTTACATAGTCCCTCTTATTGTGTCCCGTCTGCCCACAGTGATAACACATTTGAATACTAACTCCCCAACATTGACTAGAACGTGTCCTACCACATTTATTACATATAGTTGTACCTTGCCTCCGGGGGTTGTCACTGATGCTGACGATCCTAAAGATTTAGTTGGTGGTGCTAATCTGGGTGGTAATGTTACAACCCGTTCCTAGCTTTGCTGGTAATCCTAGAGATTTAAGATAATCTTATTGATTTGCATAATTTTGTTAACTTAACTTTGATAACCTTAAGTACTTATTTGGGCAACTCATAATCATGAGTTAAGCATACTATAAAGATTCGGGTTGGAAAAATATAGTATTAAACCATACATGTATGAAAGAAGAGAGTTAATGACATTGGACGAAATAATTAATAAATAATTTTTCATTTGAGAATATTATCAAAACAATATTGTAGGATTGTAGAGAATTCAATTATGAATCCAACAAGAAAAAGAATGAACCAAATCAGATTTAATATGAGAGAGTTATTCCCTTTTTAGTAAACATGTATAGACTGCCATGACTACAATGCTAGTGTTGCGACCGTGACGCTAGTGCCGCAACTGAAATGTTGTGTTGCGACCGCAACGGATGCCGCCCAGGACAACCAATCGTAAAACGATCATATCTGGGGCTATTCTTATCCATTTTCAACGAAATGAAGTGTGTTAGAACCGCAATAATCATATATCATATCAGACTCTTTACTCAATGAGAGGGAAACCTAAAAGGTAATTTTTGGGGCAATTTTTGGGGAAGAATGTGAAGAATGGTGGAAATCCAAAGGGGTTGCCATAGATTCGACTTGGTAAGTAGGTTTAACCATGGATTCTTCCTTCTCTTCATTTCCCCTTGCTCAAGATCCCTAATCAAGAAATTTGAGGTTTGGCTTAACCTCTGATCTTCATCTTCTACTTACAGCAGACCTTCTTTAGGGTTGAAAGGAAGAAGAAACAAGTGATTTGCTAGGATTTTGATATGAGTTTGAGATTTTCAGAGATGGGCTGTATTTTTAAGGTGTTTTCACACCTTAGGGTGAGTGGGTACTTCCTTTAAATAGTAGATTGTATGAAAATGAGTTAAATCATCAATAATCTTCAATTTCTTAGTATGCAAGTGCAAACCCTAAATTGCCTTTTTGATCTAACTTTTGCAAAAATGATATGAAATTGATTCTTCATCTATTTTGATGAATTTTAGATGATAAAATCATATTATAAATGGATGCAATCCATCTTAATGAGAATTCCCTAAGTATTTGCAGAGGTATAAGAATAAATAGAAATTTAGGGTTTTTTGCTATGACTGAAATTGTTGTATAATTGGATAGAGAAATGTGTATATCTGAATCTCTTTGATTATGAATGATCATTTATCTGAATGTCTAGTACATATATGTCAGATACTATCTTAGATTTTATGTGATGTGAATAGTTTTTGCTTGATATCTCAATAAAGTGGGTGAAACCGTAGATGAGTGGAAAGTTGGAAATTTGTGAATAGATATTGTGAAGTGCATTTGAAGTGCTTTTCTTGACATCATTGACTTTATTTATTCAATGTTATCCTTGATTCATGATATCTCAATGAATGGCATGGAAACCCTAATTTATCTCAATTCCAAGATCTCATACATATGTTGATTGTATATGACTTGTTGAAAGTAATCTTTATTTAGTGAATATTTATGACACATTAAATCCTTATGTGAGTCATGTGATAAGTGAATGAGGTAAATGAAACCCTAAGGATAGGGTGTTCATTGAATCAAGTATTGTGATATCAATGTTTCTCAGTATGAGATGTGGTTATGCTTAACAATTCAGTTGTGGTAAATGTTATCAGAAGGCTTATGAAATGAATGGTTTACAAAGCTAAACTAAGATATGTTGCCCAAATGTGATGATTGAATTGTGAATTTAAAGAGTGAATTAGACATTTAGAAGCCCTGAACATTGTGGAATCTTCACAGGATGAGGCATGCCCTGTGGGGGAGGAAATGGTTTCCCGATTAGGGGTAGTCCATATCGAGGTAAGTCGGAGCGCACCATTACGGTGTAGGGGTCTTGACCAGTAGGGCAGACTCCTTACAGTTGTGTGGTACCCAACACCAATTCGGGATGCAGATGGTGCCTGTGTTACATGTTGTAGTGATCAGTGGTCAGTAGGTCCACTGATGCATAGTAATCTTGAGGGCTTTGACTCACCGCCTGAGTACCCAGGTTGAGAGGTGGAGTTTGAGATATTTGACCGCTCCCATTAGCCACTGAGAGGCTGATGTGTTTGGGCCCACTACAGACGGGTTCTTACTCAAGAGATAGGCTTAGGAACCCGAACATGATTCTAAGCCTTGTACAGTGAGATCGTAGCTTGCACAATTCTTTCACATGTTGTGGTACACCTCATGTGGGTTCTGGGCATAATAAGATGAATGAGAGGTTAAACAAGTGTGCGCAGTTATTCAATTATTCTTAGTATGTTTCTAAATTATTAGTTCTATTTATGATCAATTAAGCATGTTCATATATTAATTCACTCTTGTAGATATCTAGAGTATCATGTCATATTTATGTTTGTGAATAATTAGTCTATTTAAAGCTTACTGTTGTTATAATTGATATCAGTTGCTCAAAAGTATATCTGTAATTATATCAGTTCTTTAGACTGTTTCTTTGAAGTACTCATTCAATGAGCGAGTAGGCTCACCCTCTACTCACAATTTTTAGGGAAACCACGTGGACTTGAAGAAGGCCAATGCATTAGAGTAGATCTGCCACATGAGTCCAGTATGAGATTGGTTAAGTTCAATCGGTCCCTGTCACTCTAGGTCCTTGTATAGATGTGAGCGAGTTGTAAATGATGATGTTTATCCTTATTTTCTTAATAAGAGAGAATGTATATGATTATAATATCACATGTACACGGAATTGTGAGAAACAGAATGAATGTTTAGATGTGTATCTTTAATGTTGAGAACATATTAGAGTAATCAAGGTTTAATTCCTTTGTAAAGTTTGTTTATGTGATTGAATGAAAGAAA
The DNA here is from genome assembly GCA_963693085.1 of Alisma plantago-aquatica. Classification (NCBI taxonomy): domain Eukaryota; kingdom Viridiplantae; phylum Streptophyta; class Magnoliopsida; order Alismatales; family Alismataceae; genus Alisma; species Alisma plantago-aquatica. The sequence goes on along the minus strand of OY856413.1, from coordinate 974,963,147 downwards.
ACAAAGAGTTTGAAATAAAAGAAAAAAAAATTGTGAGTGAACTTTGTATTATGTATAATCCTCAAACTTATGCCCTAATCTCATGATTAATGGTAATTGTGGGATGTGGGTGTAACAACTTGGTATCAAAGCTTAGGCAGAGTCGTCAGGGACCATTAAGATAGAAAGTCAGAGTTATAAGGGTGGCAGTTAAGAGGTGATGCGGGAATAGCTTTGGGAGGTTTGAGTATTTAGATACCCTGGCCCAGTATCTGAATACTTAGGTTGACCAGTATCAAGCTACTCTATTTATTCTTCTCTAAATGCCCTGGCCAAGTATGCAGAGGAAGGATGGGCTAGAGAGAAACCCTAGAAATATTAGGGTTAGGAGACCAGAAAGTAATAAAGGAGTAAGAGATTAAAGATAGAATGTGATACAACTCTTGCTTTATATTGTTGTTTTGATTGAAGATCAATAGAAATGCTCTTATATATATGAATTCAGATTATCAATTTGTAGAATATATATGGTTCTTTTATATTGTTGTGTATCATGAAGTTGATTCAGTTATTCTTTGTATCAAGTAGACCTAAAATTATGTTCAAATGAGTTTTCCCTAAGTGGATATTCTTTCTGCATGTTTAGATGAATAGGAGTCGGTTAATCTTGAGTAGCTATTAGCTTTAGGACTGCATGTTCAGCTTGGTCCGACTAGTAGGGTGCGTTACTGGGATCCACTAACTCCTATTAATAATATAATAAGAGTAGACTATGGATAAATTAGACCCACATCACAGTGAGAATGTACATACACTAAGATGTTGAAATACAAGGGAAAGATTAGAATAGCTAAGAGTCAATTAGAACTGATATCTAAGATCCAACTTTGGGGCCTCAGATAAGAAACCCTAAATTGGGAATTAAGGAAGAGGGACATAGATACAAGATATACATCAATATGTAACATACAAAATGAAGAAGAAAGGATGGATAAAGAGAACTAAACTATATAACCAATTGTGCCACTTTATCCAATTTGAAATCAAGGAAAGATAAGAGAAAACTACATGGAAAGACAAGATAGAAAGAATCAATTAGAATGAATGGATCATATAATCGAGTAAAATGTACTTATGTACTCTACAACAAAAGAAAAATAGGAGAAAATAGTTAACTATGCAATAAGTACATAGATGTGAAGTTCAAAAGAATGAAAGTGAAGAGAACTAGATAAACATGTAAATTATAAGACTAGGATAAGAAACTAAGATGAAACAAAAAAGGAAGTGATGGAAATGGTGAGTTTGATTTAGAAAGGAGGGTTATATGATATAATGAGAGAGCATGGAATGTGTACTTTTATTGTAAAGTTTAACATATTCATCCTTACTAGATTTTGATTCAAAGTCTCTATTTATTATCAACCTAGTTGACATCAATTGTGTTCAATAGGTTCCTAGTGATGAAATGAAACTAGTTCTTGAAAGAAGAACAAAGGTGTGGCTAAATAAATGAACAACTCATATAAAGGTAAACTGTATTAAGAATATAAAGGCTTGATTGAAAAGGAAACTATGGTTAACCCCTGCATGAGTCGTTTGATTCAAAATGAATGACATGTAATGTATTATTCATCAGATGAAGCTAGTAGGGAGAATATTTATTTAGAATTTCAACTAGATAAAAGTAAAAGGATGATAAGAAGGTTTATATGGCATGGAATATGGGATCATACACAAGAGTGAGAAACATAATCATAATAGATAATTAAAAGTAAATAATGACATAGGGAAGAGTAAAAAATAGGTATCCTATGATACAAAATAAATAAGGGGTTGAAACATGAGGGAGTAATATAGATGATAAAAGAGAGATATTGTGAGTGTAAGACCCCTAAACTTGGTTAATGAGTTGAATAAGATTAATTATCATAATTGAATTCTTATAACCCTAATATAACCTTTTATATGCTTTGAAATCATAATACAAGCTTAAGTTTCAAATTTGGTCCAATTTGGACACTGTTTGAGCAAGTTATGCAATTTTATGCACATTGTGGAGTTTTCTACAATTTACCCAATTGAGAGGTTTTATTTGCAATTTATCACTTGCATTATGTTCCTTGGATATTATCTCATCATTCTTGAGCTTGTTGAGCCATGGGGCGCTTATTTAAACCTTGTTTTGAAGGTGTTTTTTCCAAGGGTATTTTAGGGTTTACCCCTTCATGGATGAGCTACCTTTAGTAGCTATCAACTAATGAGTTATTTTTTTTGCTTGTAAATTCAAGAAACAAGGGATAATCATGTATCTATGGACTGTGAGGGATCTTCTTGTGTCTGTGCTTGTATATTTTTAATAGTTTAAAGCCATGGACACTTGGAAAGATACTAGAACTTCAACTTTTTCTTTTTCTTTATCTTAAAGTTTCATATACTTGTCCCCTAGCACCAAAACGAGCCATTTTCTCTCCACCACTTCCCTCCTTCTCCCAACCTCATTCTCCCTCTATGCTGCTGCAAATTTTTCTATCCAAGGAAGAAGAAAGTGGGGACCTTCTTGGAAAAAGGATCTAGGGTTGCAATTGACTTCCTTTTAGGGCTTAAAAAGCTTCCTTCTAGTGATCTTGGCATAAAAGAGTAAGAATCGCCTTATTTACCCCATTTATTTCTTTGATGTACTTCCTCCTACCTTTCTCCAGGTCGTAAACATGTTGTTCCATGGTAGAAATTTCTCTAAATCTCTAAAACCCCACCTTTCTTGCTCCTTATGCTTAGGGTTTGCTCATTTGATGAAGAAAGGTGCTAGATGGATGAGCTCATAGTTTATGCTTAGATTTTCTACCCTACCTGCTCTGTTTGGGGTTTCATCTTCTCATTAGAGGCAAGTTTTATAACTTTCTCCACATTTATTTCTTACCATAAGCTTTCTAGTTCTTGCTTGAAAATGATGATTCATACACTAAAAAACTATGCTTGACTTGGATTTCGATTTTTATATTGTTTCCTGTTCTAATTTCAGTTCTAGATGAACCTTTGATCATGTGTATGTTATTCCTAATGTATAATATGACTTGGATCAGGTTGGTTTGACAACCTATGGTGCTAAGAACCTATCAACCAATGGTCAATTTTAGGGTTTAAAGTTGATTTCTTCTATAAACCCATGACCCGATGATGGTACCATTGCAACAACCCTATGGTGTTGTCTTCATGAAAACTGATGGTCGGGATCAAAGGTGTCAGATGATGGTGACAACCTATGGTCACCCCCTTAGGTCAGGTTTTGGATCAATTAGAAGTTTAATGATCAACCATTAAGTACCCTAATAATGTTATCAATCAATGATGGCATTAGCTTAATATTTGATGTTGATTAATGAATATAGTGCTAATCTGACAACCTATTGTGACTTAATGGTCACTAATTATATTGGATCATGTCTCCACAACCTATGGTGAGTTAATCATAGAGTTGTAGCATCAATTAAGCCTTAGACCAATGGTTTCTTGGGTCACTTGATGCAATGGTCGGACCTATATTGTAATTGATGGTTTTAACATATGAACTTGACTCAATGGTCAAGATCTAACGTTTATTCCTCCAATAAAGTGGAATGATGTCTAATGTAGTATGTTGGTCCTAATAATGTGATTTAGATGGTTTCCTTCATATGATCAACTTAAGGATCTTACTTGTTGACAATGGATGGCTTGATTTAAATGAACAGTCGATTGTGGGTTTTACCCTACTCTCAATGGAACTTTTTGTGTTGTTAATCAAGGGATGTATAGGGTTAAATGGTGACTCTTTCTAGAGCACAAATCAAGGAATTCATAGGTTGTTTATGCAAGGTGTTTACTTATGTAAACAAGCAATGGTCTTACCTTCTAAACATCCAATGGTTCTGGGTGACATTGTGGTATAGTGATATGGGTTGAATGATGATGGAAAAAATGGTGGGTTTCCCTTAATAAGGTAGTCTTACCTATTCACTCATATGAATAGAAGGGATGATAATCATATTGTGTTGATATGTAACCCTGATGAGGTATATCTTGTTATACCTGGCTTTAATATAACTACATGATGGTAATTGGGTATGAATAGTTCTTGAATGACTGATACAATCATGGAGTACTCTCTTACTATTGTTGAAACCCTAGTATGCTATAACCCGATGGTTACACCTTGATTTATGTGTGGGTTCATACTTTAGAATAGTATGTAATGTGATAGTGATGCTTCAGCTTATGCATCCATGATCTAATGGGGATGATGTGAGTTAGGGTTTGGGTATAAGTGTTGATTAGTAACATTGATATAATTTATCATGCTGAACCTAACTCTAATGCAAATAGATAAAGACAGGCATTCATGTTTAACATTCTTATATGATGGAATGATGGTGGAATAACCTCCTTAACATGATCATAACCTTAATGTGTTAATTAGTGGTTATCATAGCCATATGGTTGATACTTTCTTATGATAAACATGTGCATTCATAGTGTTAATCATATCTAGATTCCTTGCATGTTGATGTAATAAAGGAATGTTCTTAATTTTAATATAACCCTGCTATAATTGTTTATTAATATCTCCTAGATCATTAATGCAATATCGTGTTGATCTGGTGTATTACATGTAAGTGATGTTGTTGAGCCTTGTTATAAGGCATGCAAAGATAATGATGATCTTGTAGGGAATAGTATGATGGTCTTAATGACCTTTGGGCATGGTTGAGCCCTAAATGAGGTGTAATCCTCTTGTGTTGATAAGGGTTGACACCCTGTGATATTGTGAAAAGGATTTATATCCTGTGATAGTATGATGGTCTTAATGACCTTTGGGCATGGTTGAGCCATGAATGAGGTGTAATCCTCTTATGTTGATAATGGTTGATACCCTGTGATATTGTGAAAAGGCTTTATATCTTGTGATAGTATGATGACTAGAGTGGTCTCATGAATGACAAGTGAATAGTACCATGTGATGATGAGATGAGAAATTATGTTTCACATGTTTTATATCTTTTAAAAGTTGAGATATTTATATGATTGCTAGAAGTGAGTTAGGGTTTGTATGTTCACTTGTTTGATGCAGCCTTAATTCACCCAATTGGCATAACTAATCAAGTGCAACTCTAATCATGTAGTGCTCTGTGCCGTAGAGCCATCTTCAGTGTCAGAACTTGCTGGATGGTGAAACGAGTATTCTTAAGGGAAACTCAGAGTGCATATTGTTGAGTATGTGGGGGTGGCAGGTTGAGGATATATCCTTGTCATCCATAATTCATACTGTGGAGGTTGGCTATGTTCATGCCTTATACATCGATGTGATTGAGAATGGTTGTGGTCGTGTCTCAGTGATTATAACATGATGTGATTAGAGGACAACTGCGGTTGTACCTCAGTGATTGGGTTTTGTATACCCTGGTTTCTAGTGTCGTGACCTGTACCAAGGGCGCACTAGTGGTTAGCAGCTTGACTATATGTCACTGTGGTGGCGGCTTTGACTGATATGTCACTGTCTTTTTACTTGTACTGACCAAGGGGAAGAGATCTTAAAGATACAAGCACTCCTGGATCTTGTAGGGGTCGGTTGGACTTTGAATGGTATGATTCAAATTCCCCAGGGTGTAATAAAAGATGTAATACAGCCGTCTCGCATATCTATTTAGGGTTATACACAACGCTTCATATTGGATGATAACTGTTGTTTGCTTTCTTTTCACTGAGATCATGTATAGTACCATAAGAGATAATAGATATGCTTATGTTGTAGTTATGCTCATGTTGTAAACATGCTTATGTTGTCAAATATACTGACAATGATGGTAAAGATGATGTTTCTAGCTATGTTTAATATTGCTAGCCATGCCTATGTAATTAGAAATGCCTAAACTGTTAATCATGCCTATGCATTTAATTATGCTATGATGTTAGTTCTACTTATGATATAGATATGTTCCATTTATTTGAAATGCCAATATTGATAGCCATGCTATGTTACTAGACATATTCATGATGTTAGGGATGCTTATGCTACTAGATTTCTTGTATTGTTAGCAAGGAATATGATGATAATCAGATTAATGATAATGATTGTTATTAGATGCAATTTGATGATATTTGAGTAGATATCTATCCAAAGAAATGGATTTATTTGTTATCTATATATGCATTGATGATCATACTTGTTGCTAAGATGATTTGCTTAATCTATTCTTTATACTTGAATTGTTCAATCTATTCAATTGATTATTAAATACTCCAACTGCTTAGTTATCTACTATTTAAAATGTTGTAATCAATAAGCATTGTTGGAGGTTATATCTCTTGCTGTGACTGGGTCTCACCCTTGTGGTTTTCCACAATTTTTTTAGGTAATCAGAAGTGACAAGAACAAACATGTGGCAGCAAAAAGAAGCTATAGTAATAAATCTTTGAGAAAATTGATTAGATGTCTAGTGTGTCCTAGAGTCGTCCCTGTACTCCGAGGTCTGGGAGGGAAAATTTTTGTATATGGTGTTTCAAATGAATCAGACTTTTGTTAGCATGTTAATGCTTATTTGTGTGGCATATACGAATATTGTTCTCTTGTGCATATATGTTGTGGCTAAGGTGATAGAACAATTTGTATCAAATTCTTGGCATAGTATGCATAAAGGAAAGATGTTGGGCTCTTATGCAAATGTTTCTGAGCCGGTGCTCACGTTGAAATCGGTTTTAATTTACCCATATTTTTGGGTATGTGATTAATTAGTGATCGATTGTGCTTTATGTTTTTGAGTAATCTCATTTACTATAATGGGATATCACAGTGAGATGTGAGGAAATGCAAAATAGTCTAGTCTCCTTGATGATGACTAATATGAGAATTATGTTAAGTGAATAATTGAATATTATAATTCTATGTCTCAAAAACAACTTCTCTTCTATATCCTCCTTAGTGAGTGTAACATGGAGTGAAGGGATGAGGAAATAAATCATAAATGATACACAACCGTCATGAGAGACACATCTATTGAATATACTAATGAAACATAATATGATGATGAAACCCTAGCATGGTAGATCAAGAAAGTAATCTATCAAAATTGTCAAGTAAGAGAAAGAAAATTCAAGTGGTAAAGACAAGGAAGACATTAGTGAACCTCAAGAGAGATGAGGTTGCGTATCAAAATAAGATATTAAAATCATGTCACAATAACATCATGTTATTGATAAGGATCAAACCCTATATAGTTTAGGGTAGTAATAGTTCAAAGGATGTCGACGGTGATTTGACCTTGAGCACAAACATCTCTATAAAATAAAATCATGAGATCATCAATATGAGAAGAAAGTAGCAGTTATAGTATTTATGGGAAAGATAGATAAATAATATGGAAATGAGTATGAACGAAGGATTAGAAATAGATTTGAAATGTAAGAAGTGTGATTTGAACAAAAGGAGAAGTGAAACATGAACAAAGTGTATTCTAAAATAAATTCTTGCAATGATAGCAAGAATGATGAATAATCTATTCTTACCTTGAATGTTTCAATGTTAGGGATGTTTATTCTAGATTATCAGAATGAGAAGGATAAGTAAGAAGAAGTTGTAATGCATAAGAAGAGAAATCAGAGAAAATAAATGGCTTTCAGCAATATGTGAATTTGTTTTAAAGAAGTATAGTTTGTTGAAGGCGTATCAAAGGATGAAAATTTGCTTTACATATGACTTCAATTGTACATGTGCAAGCAATGTACTAAATTGGAATGAGTTTTATGGTTTAAATCATTCATATTAGTAGTCTGACTCAGTTTTATACAATTATTATTACTTCTAGTCTTGCAGTTTATGAGTGCTTTTATATTGGAGTGGCAAAATAGTGAAATTCAAAATAGAAATGTGAATTGTCTTTAATAACTCTAATGTGATGTAGAAAAATAAGTACAAATTTAAGTGCGTGAGTTAAGATACTGGGATAAGATTACCAGTACTGAGATAACACCTCAACAGGGTATGGCAAGATTAAAAATGGTTCTTTATCTTTCTCTTTCCTATTATTGATTGTGATAGAGAAAATTCTTTTGCTATCATTGAGAAGGCTTGCTTAAAAATCTGTTGTGATTAGAAGAGGAACAAATGACTCAATGTTGAAAATAAAATTCTAGACCACAGAATTCAAAATCTTAAAAAGAGAGAGATACCCCTAGTAAAGGTTCTTTGGAGGAATCATGGTGTAGAAGAAGCTACTTGGGAACTGGAGTCGGAGATGTTTAACAAGTGTCTTTCTTCTTTTAGAAATTTCGAGACAAAATTTTCTATTAGAGGGGGTGAATTATTATAACCCGTTCCTAGCTTTGCTGGTAATGCTAGAGATTTAAGATATTCTTAATGATTGTAATGCTTTTGTTAGTAATATTTTACCTTGTCCTTTATCTTAACTTTAATAACCTTAAATACTTGTTTGGGCAACTCATAATCATGACTTAAGCATGCTATAAAGATCCGAGTTGGAGTAATATAGTATTAACCCATACATGTATGCTAGAAGAGAGTTAATGATATTAGAGGAAATAATTAATAAATAATTTTCCATTTGAGAGTATTATCAAAACAATATTGTAGGATTGTAGAGAATTCAATTATGAATCCAACAAAAAAGAATGAACCAAATCGGAGTTAAAATGAGAGGGTTATGCCATTTTTAGTAAACATGTATAGACTGTCATGATCGTGACGCTAGTTCCGCGACCGTGAAGTGACACTGCGTCATGACCATGACGCTAGTGCTACGACAGATGGTGCCCATGATAAGCAATCGTAAAACGATAATATCACAGGCTATACTTATCTATTTTCAACTAAACAGAGTGCCTTAGTACCGTAATTTGATTTGATCCTCTGTCATATCAGACTCTTTGCTCAACAAGAGGGCGACCTAAAAGGTGACTTCTGGGGGGAATTTTTGGGGAAGAACATGAAGAACGGTGGAAATCTAAAAGGGTTGCCATATATTTGACTTGGTAAGTAGGTTTAACCGTTGATTCTTCCTTCTCTTCATTTCCCCTTGCTCGAGATCCCTAATCTAGCAAATTTGAGGTTTGGATTAACCTACGATCTTCATCTTTTACCTACAATAGACCTTCTTTAGGGTTGAAAGGAAGAAGAAACATGTGATTTGCAAGGATTTTGATATGAGTTTGATATTTTCAGAGATGGGTTGTGTGACATCCTAAGATTTGAGGCCTCAAATAAAAAGATCTTATAAGGAATGATTGGACTACCTATATCACCAAGGTGCACCTCCTTTTTCGGGATCACATCACTAAAGAACTCCATAGTTAAGCGTGCTCAGCTCGGAGTAGTACTAGGATGGGTGACCAGTTGGGAAGTTGATCCTGGCTTGTGCATGAGTGAGATTAAAGCGCGCAGTTAAGGCTAGTAGTGGTTTGTGGGGCCAGTCATCATTTGTGAAACTCTACTAGATCCTAGGGAAGTGGGCCCAGGTGTTACAAATGGTATCAGGGCCATAACCCCTCCAGTAGGTGGGACCCACATAGGCATGTGGCATGCCAGTCTTGAGCCGTGCGGTCCAAGCATGTAGGAAAGGGTTGTCCATAGTTGACGTAGCCACCCTTTCTGCTGGTATTCCGTGATTGGGAGTTGGGTGTCTATGGGTCATTATAGGTCTGCACTGAAATGGGGTCAAATTATAGGCCATATAGTTGAGCCTTGACGAGGACGTCAAGAGTCTAAGTGGGGGAGATTGTAACATCCCAGGATTTGAAACCTCAGATAAAAAGATCTTATAAGGAATGATTGGACTACCTATATCACCAAGGTGCACCTCCTTTTCCGGTATCACATCACTAAATAACTCCATAGTTAAGCGTGCTCAGCTCGGAGTAGTACTAGGATGGGTGACCAGTCAGGAAGTTGACCCCGGCTTGCGCGTGAGTGAGGAAAAAGTACACAGTTAAGGCTAGTGGTGGTCTGTGGGGCCAGTCATCATTCCTAAAACTCTACTAGAGCCTTGGGCAGTGGGACTGTGTGTTTACAGGCTGTGTTTTTAAGGTGTTTTCACACCTTAGGGTGAGTGGGTACTTCCTTTAAATAGTAGATTGCACGAAAATGAGTTAAATCATCAATAATCTTCAATTCCTTAGTATGCGAGTGCAAAACCTAAATTTCCTTTTTGATCTAGCTTTTGCAAAAATGATATGAAATGGGTTCTTTCTCTGTTTTGATGAATTTTAGATGAAAAATCATATCATAAATGGATACAATCCATCTTAATGAGAATTCCCTATGGATTTGCAGAGGTATAAGAGTAAACTGAAATTTAGGGTTTTCGGCTATGACTGAAATTGTTGTATAATTAGATAGAGAAATTTGTCTATCTGAATCTCATTGATTATGAATGATTGTTTATCTAAATACGTAGTACATATATGTTAGATAATTTCTTGGATTTCATGTGATATGAATAGTTTTTGCTTGATATCTCAATAAAGCGGGTGAAACTGTAGATGAGTGGAAAGTTGAAAATTTATGAGTAGATATTGTGAAATGCATTTGAAGTGCTTTTCTTGACATTATGGACTTTATTTATTCAATGTTATCCTTGATTCATGATGTCTCAATGAATGACATGGAAACCCTAATTTAGCTCAATTCCAAGATTCCATACATATGTTGATTCTATTTGACTTGTTGAAAGCAATCTTTATTTAGTGAATATTTATGACACATTAAATCCTTATGCAAGTCATGTCATAAGTGAATGAGGTAAATGAAACCCTAAGGATAGGGTGTTCAATGAATCAAATATTGTGATATCAATGTTTTCTCAGTATGAGATGTGGTTATGCTTAACAATTCAGTTGTGGTAAATGTTATCAAAAGGTTTATGAAATGAACGGTTTACAAAGATAAACTAAGATATGTTGATGCGATGATTGAATTGTGAATTTAAAGAGTGAATTAGACATTTAGAAGACCTAAACACTGTAGAATCCTCAGAGGATGAGGCTTGCGCTGTTGGGAGGAAATTATTTCCCGACTGGAGGTAGTCTAGATCGAGGTAAGCCAGAGCACACCAGTAGGGTGTGGGGATCTTGACCAATAGGATAGAATCCTTACAGTTATGTGGTACCCAACACCAACTAGGGATGTTGGTGTTACCAGTGTTACATGTTGTAGTGATCAGTGGTCAGTAGGTCCACTGATGCACAATAAGCCTGAGGGCTTTGACACACTGCTTGAGTACCCAGGTTGAGAGGTGGAGTCTGAGATATCCGACCGCTCCCATTAGCCACCGAGAGGTATATGTATCGAGGCCCGCTGTAGATGGGGTCTTACTCAAGAGATGGGCTTAGGAACTCAGGTATGCTTCTAAGCCTTATACAGTGAGATCGTAGCTTGTTGTGATTCATTCACATGTTGTGGTACACCTCATGTGGGTTCAGGGCATAATAAGATGAATGAGAGGCTAAACAAGTGTGCACAGTTATTCAATTATTCTTTGTATGTTTCTAAATTATTAGTTCTATTTATGATCAAACAAGCATGTTCATATATTGATTCACTCTTGTAAATATCTAAAGTATCATGCCATATTTATGCTTGTGAATAATTAGTCTCTTTAAAGCTTACTACTATTATAATTGATATCAATTGATCAAAGGTATATCTGTAATTATATCAGTGCTTTAGACTATTTCCTTGAAGTACTCATTCACTGAGCGAGTAGGCTCACCCCTCTACTCACAATTTTTAGGAAAACCACGTGGACTTGAAGAAGGTTAATGCATCATAGTAGATATGCCACATGAGTTAAGTATGAGATTAGTTAACTTTAGTCAGTCCCTATCATTCTAGGTCCTTGTATAGATGTGAGAGAGTTGTCAATGATTATGCTTATCCTTATTTTCTTAATAAGAGATAATGTATATGATTATCATGTCATATGTACATGAAATTGTGAGAAACAGAATGAATGTTTAGATATGTATCTTTAATGTTGAGAACATATTTGAGTAATCAAGGTTTAATTCCTTTGTAAAGTTTGTTTATGTGATTGAATGCAAGAAAACAAAGAGTTTGAAATAAAAGAAAAAAATGTGTGAGTGACCTTTGTATTAAGTATAATCATCAAACTTATGTCCTAATATCATGATTAGTGGTAATCGTGGGATGTGGGTGTAACAGGTATATTCCAACTACTAGAACTAGACCTCTCTGCACTCTATGAGGAACTAGATCATTGTATTCCAAAACAACCAAGACCTCATCCTATTTTAGAAAAGGATCCACTACCTCCTTTGTATCCACCACTACTTTGTCCTTCTCTACTAAAATCTCTAGGTCTTTTCCTACATTCAGAATGCTTATCATTATTACATGACTCTTCTACATGTCTTGTTGCTTCCGCAAATTATCTAAAGTTTTCTTTGTCCCTTCAACCAATGGCTAATACATTGTGTCTAATTTATGGTCTTAATCCTTACTGGAATTTTCTACACTTTTCTATGTCATATGGTATAAGTTGCATAGAAAAATTTGCCAAGTGTCTAAAGTATGCCTTGTACTCTACAATCATCATATTTCCTTGCTTAACATTCTCCAACTGCCACTTAGAAAGGTGGGAGGAAAATACTTTAAGTGAAACTCATCAAAAAAATCCTTCTAGGTCATTATTGTATCCCTCCTCTTATCTTTCATTCCACACCAACACAACTCATCATATTCTTTGAGTAGATATACATCACGATTGATATGCTTATCCTGGGTTACTCCATTAGGTGGAAAAAAATTTCTTGCTGTCAGATCCACACATGTGTCACATATGGCGGTGTTGTTCCAGAAAATCTAGTCCCACCAAGCTTCTTCACCAATTCATAGGATCTCATCAAGTCCTTACTAAAAGATGTAGTTCTCATGTCCATCATATATTTTTCTTTTGTTTCCAGGAAGATACAGTACATCCTTGTTGCTTCATCTCTATCATCTCCTCCTTGATCATTATCTCAAAGGTCAGGTCCATAGTGGCTCTCAATTTTTTCCTCAGGTTGTCCACTTCCTCTTCCTACCATCTACATATCCATAACGAAACACATTTGTTAGATAATTCCAGCTTAAAGAGGAAAACATCCTAGTCATATTGGTATCTTGTTGCCCTTGTCCCAAATCTAAGTTTGATGTAGGTTCAACCTCTCTCTGATAACAAAAAATTGACACGATCTAAGCCAGGGTTAGGGACCTTCAAGGAGGGACTGGAACTAACCAATCATTCTATTGTTTGATATAAATTGCCTTGTGATCTCCTTGAGTGTGTCATTAGCTCATTGCTTCTCGTCTGCCATGAAAGACATCACCTGCCATGTTGTGGTAGATGAGTAAGACATTACCTCAATAGTACAGAGCCAAGCACGTCCCTCCCCCAACATCATCGACACCCTTTCACACAGTGTCCTTTGTCAAGTTTGGCCATTGCATGTCCATCTTTATAATTTCTTCTATATCCAGACTCCAATCTTGTTTAGTTTGCAATATTTCTAGGCTTTTGTTAATAGCTGCCTAGTGATGGTTCAAATTGCAAGAATCAAGATGTGGATAACAATAACTTATCTTCACTTATTCTACTCATGCATGTGGCACTAGTAATGATGAGAGATGCCAAGATTGGTCAACAAGTTTTGTAATCTTGCTACCTTGACCGAGAAATGACTACTTTATGCAATAAATCAACAAAGATGTTGGTTGAGTAAAATTTGGTGATCTTGCTTCTCTAAGAAGGCAAGAGCGATGGATGTTGGTGTTGGGTCTAGTCACAAATATGGGTCAGCTACACTTGGATATGCAAAGAAGCAACCATAATTTGGGTTTGGGTTGGGTCAAATCCGGGCCAACATGAGTCGGGTCGTGTTCGGGTCAAGTTTTAAAAAACCCTATCCATTGACACCCCTACGTCAGAAGGTGTTAGGTACCTTACAACACCTTTTTGATATTGATGATGACGATAAGATTAACTAAGTTCTATTTTATGAATGAGTCTTACATGTACAAAATGTTGCAAAAGCAACAACCCGCAAAAGAGAGAGTAAATATAACGATATGATATCAATGATCACCAACCCTATGTACTTGTATCACCACATCACTAGGGTGTGAAAGGGGGATGAGGGATATATGTGTGTAGATGTTAGGCCCAAACTACCATTCTTGAATCTCATAGGAGATGGTAATGGATCTTTCCTCTATTGGGCTTAAAGGTTAACATGAGAGCATCTATGCATTTGGGCAAGGTGTCTAGTTTTCCACTTGAAGGATTAAGATGTCGCTTTTCATTCTTAAGATTGACCTCACTCAATGGGGCTCAATCACTCGAAGTGACAACCTGAAGGCTCCAACCATGTTTCAATCTCCATGGCTCTTGTAAATAGGTTTTCGACCAAAGTCTTTGATGGCTAGTCCCTGTAAATGGTGGTTGGGGGACTACATTAATAGTGTACAAGGGGGTTACCTAGGCTTAGAGTAAGTGGAGCCTTCTCCATGCCAAGAGGTGGCTAGGTGGAAACATGTCATGTGCCTAGTGGGTGCCATGCCTTCTAGAGGCTCCAGGGTACATTTGAATAACATTTCATTGACCAGTCAAAGTAGGAAAGGGGACACATGCCTTGTAACATCCCTGACCTGGGTTATAAGTTAACCCTAGGTGATTTGCTTAAATATGTAAATAAATGCTTGTAATGATCCCCTGGCATGTAGTTAAGTTCCTGAGGAACATACATTCTCAATTATGTCCTTTTTTTAAACAATGTGTTAGTATTGTTTTGTAATGCAAGGACCTATGTGCAAATTACCCAGTTAGAAGGGTTAACTTGCAATTTTCACATGTTGAGATGTTCCTCTGGTGATGAGACATCATATGGATTAATATGATGAAGTATGATGGATTCTCCAAGCTTGGGCATTAAGATGCAGCTTGTGGAGCAGTCCATGTGCTTGAAACCCCAATTTTGGTGTAAAGTGCAATTTACCCAAAATGTGGGGTGAAACTTGTAAAATACATCTTATAGGGTATCTTGTGTGACTCTTGACATCATTTATAGTAGAAATGATGAAAAAGGACACTTCAATTAATTAATCAGATAAGATAAATAACCTTTGTATTAGAATCACCAAGTTATAAGCAAGGAAACCCTTATGTATGTGCACCTTAATGATAAGATGACCTTCTCTGCCTTTGGACCTTTTTTAAAATAAAAATTCCACCTAAGATAAGGAGGAGGGGCGTGCAAATAAGAAGGAGGGACCTAGATGAGAAATGGAGGAAACTAGAGGTCCTTATGATGAAACTAGTCCAAACTATATAAACTACCCTCTTTGCAACCAAGTGAATGTTCCCTTCACTCTTTCACTTGCCACTTTGTTTGGTCCGTCCAAGGCAGAGCTTGGGAGCTAGAGGGGACGACCAAATTGTTCTAAGGTAAGGGATACCATCTTATAATCTCGGATTCTTGGATGAAAGTGGTTTATAAGGTTGGTTTTATGGTTATCTCACTTAGGTTTCTTGTTCTAGCTGATCTTCCCCAACCTTTTCTTGGAGAAAAGTCTTTGGCCGACCAGTGGAGCTCAAGGGGACATTAAAGACTTGAGAGCTTGGAAGCTTGGAGCTCTAGGAACGACCATAAGGCGGGTTTTATATCTCTAAACCTCTTGCTTTCTTAATACATATACTTGTTCTTGCATGTAGTAGATAGTTCTTCTTCTTCCCCATCCTTCCTTGCTTTCTTGCAAGCAAATCCATGGAGAAACTGACCTATTTTGAGGTTTAAGACAATGGGCATGATTTCCTAGGCAACTTTTCCAAACGACCTTGGACCATTTGGTCCAAACGGTTTGCAAACCATTTGAAATCAAACGGTCTCACAACCGTTTGATTTCATGCGGTCTTGCAAGACCGTTTGGAATCAAACGGTCTCAAGACCGTTTGGGAAGTTTGACCAAGGGAAGACTGTTTGGAGGTCTTTTGTACACATGTTGAATTAAACACCTACAAAGAATTGTAACCTAATTGCAAATCAATCACAAGTTGAAGGCACTTCAACCCTCTAAACCCTAATCGGTTGAAATTGCTGATTTCAATGACCAATTTTGGTGAACTATGGGTTGAAGAGCCCAAACGGTCTCAAGACCATTTGGGGGTTCACTCAAATGGTCTCAAGACCGTTTGGAGGTCTAGGGTTAAGGTAATTTGATCAATTTAGGGCCCAATCACAGTAGGTTGATGAATTGAATGAAAGTGCTGATTTTAGACCTAATTAGGGTTCAACCCGCATCAACTTGACGTAGTTTTTGGTGAAACTTTGGGCAAACGGTCTCATGACAGTTTGGAAGGTGTCCAAACGGTCTCAAGAATGTTTAGGCCAAGTTTGGGCCCAATTGAGTGCCAATTGATAGGTTCAACTTCAATTAGACTCATGATAATCAATGTTGATGGTTAATTGCTTGTAAACCCTAATTCAACCGGTTTCAACCCCAATTGGTTAGCAATTGAGGGTCAATTGAACGTCCAATTAGTCAAGGATAACCCTAATTAACTCAATTGATAAGTGATAGGGTTGTGGCCAATTGAAGGCTTCAACATGGAAAACCCTAATCAATTCCAACCTTGGATGCACCTTTGAGGTCCATGCGGTTTTGAACCATTTGGACCAAATGGTCTCAAGACCGTTTGGGATCAAACGGTCTCAGGACCGTTTGGGGCCAAACGGTCTCAAGACCGTTTGGGCTCAAATGATCTCAAGGTCGTTTGGACTCAATCGATCTCAAGGTCGTTTGGACCCAATCGATCTCAAGATCGTTTCATTTCAAACGGTTTCAAAGTCAACTTTTCCAAACGGTCAATGCATCCATGCGGTCTTGGTGACCATGCGGTCTTGATGGTCAAAGTGTCCAAACGGTCAACTTCCCCAAATGGTTTCAAGACCGTTTGGAGGTTGAGGGGTGAAACCGTTTGGGGACTTTTAGGGCTGTAATTGCTTAGTCTTTTGAAGGATTAATTGGTTCAATGGTGGTGTAATCCAAACCCTAATGGTACCCTAAGACATTAAGGGGATAAGTAATTAATAGATTGAACCATTATGGGAGATTGTGGTGCATTTACCAATGTGCTCTTGAAGGGTTCAAGTGGATGACACCTTGTTTAATCAAAACCCTAATGACAGGATAGTGGTGACTTAGCTCATGATAATCAATAGTGACTTGATCTAACTCAATATAGAGTGATGCAATCACCATCTATTAGTAAGAGGAGAGAGAAGGTTCCTTATAGGGTTGAAATTCAAGTAAAGTACCTTCAATGTATATGAATGTGCATGATTAGGGTATGATCCACCTATGTGAGATCATGAAAACCCTAATCATGATAATTGATGAATCTTAACCCAATTTGAGGACATAAAGGATGATAATTTCATACATGGTGATGCTATGATCTCAATTCACTATGAAGTAAACAGTAAACCCTAATTTGAAGGTAATGTCATGCAAGTGTATAGTAAACCCTAATTTAGGGGATAACATGAAAGGGGGTTAATTCTAGGTTATACCTCGGAATATGAAACCTTGTGAATGGAATATAAAGTGAAGACCCTCCATACCTTGTGAATATAAAGGGTTGATAACCTTGTTTGAGTGGGTGAACGCTAAACCCTAGAATCAGTTGAAGAATGTTGATAAACAGCACGACCATGCTAAGGAGCACGGTCGTGGTAGCTTTCTCCTGCACGGCCGTGCAAGGAAGCACGGACGTGGTGTTGTATAAATAAATGGAAGAATCTTGGTATTGTGTTATATTGTTATTTATGCATGCCCTAATTATTTTAGCCACGCAGATCCATGTCAAGAGGTGATCATAGCTAGGTAAGGGTTATGATGTTCTATTTCTTGAGAATGCTTATGATATGGGAAGGATACATTGCTTCATTCAAGGCCATGATTACTAGATGACTTGATGACTATGTGCCATTTGATAGCAAGTGTTATGATAACCTGAGGGTTGATTCTCTGTGTTCTTAAATCATAGTGAGAAGATGATTGAGAACTGATATCCATCTGAAAACTGATGAGAAATAAATTTGTTACATTTAGTATTCTCCTGTTATAGCCATGTTTTGTATTTGAATGCTTGGAAACATGCTTGATGATAAAAGAATACTGAAATGTACCTAACTAATCAAGTATACCCATACCATGTAGTGCCCTGATCATAGATCCATCATTGTCAGGTGTTAAATGATGGTGAAATAGGTTTTCCTAAAGGAACTCATGGAGCACATATTTTTGAGTATGTGGGGGAAATGGACGCGTATATCCTTACGTCCTAGTGTAGGAGTTGATGTGGATGTATCTTAATCCATCAACACTACACTATGTGTTTATGCCGGGTTGATGTATCACTAATCACCCGAGGAAATCATGTATGCCACATCGATGAGAGATAAACATGAGATCTTTTGATGGTGAAGAGAGTACAGAACACCACTGTGACTCTAATAGCGAAAGACCAGAATACCCTGGTGAGCTATAATAGCAGAGACACTAGATGTCCTGTGTAACATCCTCAACTTCATAGCTAAAGTAAGCCTTTAATGTGGGGGTTTTCTAGTAAGTGTATGCCAAGGGACCTAATCAACCTATTATGACTAGGTATGTAATTAAGTTCACAAAATGTGTGATACAAGCCATCTAAAACAACCAATACACACATGATGACTTAAAGGTGTATGATTGTAGTCAATTGTATATGAATATAAATGAATTATTTCTATGAACAATAATGTGACGAATATATAATATGATGAGTCCAGTCCATGACTTGAGCCTTAGACCTAGCTTAGGTCTTCATGTTATGTAATTAAAGAAATATTAATCACATGTGTCATACATGAGCTTCAATTGAGAAATTATATTGACTGAAGACTTATTTTCATGATTTGGAATACAATTAAGCTTATGGACCCTTTGAAATACTAAGGGATGGGCCATGTGCCCTAGAGCCCATTCCAGCCCTATTGGACTAATTAAGCTTTACAAATAGATCCTTAAGAGTACAAATTTGGGGATTTAGAATTTCATGTTCATAATAAATAC
Organism: Alisma plantago-aquatica; assembly: GCA_963693085.1. Lineage (NCBI taxonomy): Eukaryota > Viridiplantae > Streptophyta > Magnoliopsida > Alismatales > Alismataceae > Alisma > Alisma plantago-aquatica. The sequence goes on along the minus strand of OY856413.1, from coordinate 974,944,012 downwards.
TCAATATAATTTTAATAGATGAAGAATTTATATATAAGATCAAGGGAGAAAATTTAGAAGATTTTGAGTTATCCAGTGGCCTAGGTGATTAAATTAGTAATTATCTGATATTTATCTAAAAGGCAAATTTGGAGGGTCTATCTAATTAGTTTTGACTTGATGTATTTTTAATATAAAGATTATTAGAATACAATGTATCTGCCAAATTTTAGGATCAAACGGAGCTACGATTTGGGATATACAAATATTTCTATAAAATGGACTTTTATGCAAAAATAAAAATAAATAAAAAAATAAAAAATGGGGGCTACTCAGTCCTCACAGACTGAGAGCCACGCTCTATTTTCAAACCGGAACAGAGTCTCCCCAATCGGGGGGTACTTGCCCAAGATCCGAAGGGCAAAAGCTTATAAAAGTCGCTTTTCCTAGGCCGCGAGGGTTAGACGAACCTAGATCTAGGGTTTTCGCGAAGCTTTAGCAGAAGAGGGGAAGATCCACAGCGAAGAAGAAGACTAGGAGGGGCGGCGGCTGCAGAATGGTTGTGTCTTGGGGATCTTCAACCTCATCCACCCAGGGCACATGGAAGGTGCCGCCCATGGAGTGTAGATCGGGAGGGAGTCATGGAAGCAATCACCGCACGAGTTCGTGGCCACAGAGGCGAGATCGACCTCCGGAGGTGATGGACCAGCGACGCTTTATTTTTCTGCTTACGCAGGCAAAAACGCAAAGGGAGCGGGAGGTAGACGCCGGCCCTAAGGCCTAAGATGCATCTGAGATGAGGATCGTCGGATCAGATCTTAACGGCAGATATTGGCCAATGTTTGGTAAGCTTCTAAAATTCATATCTTGAGCTACAGATCTCGGTTTGGGACAAACAAGATACCTACGGAAAGCTATTCAAGTGTACTATCTTATAAAAATAGTTCCAGAATATAATTTTGATGTCTTCTATTTATTATATTCTGGGTAGACAAAACTATATGATTGTGATGTTTTGCCAATTAAAAATAGTAAACTCCTTTAAAAATTTATACAAATTTTACTGAATGTGTATTTTGACATGTCTAACATTACTTCAGAGCCTGATCTTTCATATAATAAGTTTTATTGAGATTTTTGATATAAACCCTAATAAGGGTACTTTGGGTATTTCACCCATGATATGATTTTTTCTTATGACCTAATATTTTATACATGATCTTACTACATTGTGTGATTACTTTTCTAGAGATTTGATGGATTTTCTTGTGTTATCATATTTGTATTAAGATTTGGACTTGAGTGACCATTATGTGAGGGTAATAGATGATTATCTTGAGACAATAAGTGATATATATGTCTAATTAAGTCTGATATTATTTATCTAAATGATTTTTAATTTGATTTCATAATAGAGTCAAGTAAGATTAGTATATATGACTATGTTTGAGATTTTCTTTGATCTATATGTTCATATGAGTTCATAAGACGACTTATGTCTTATTTGAGTATAAAGATAATATTGATTATATAGTATGAGTTTTATTTTATTTCAACACCAATATTTTATGGTGATTTCAGATTAAAGTTATGTTTAGTCTAAATAAGAACCCTAAGTTGGTATATATAGTTAGGAAGATGGGGTTTTGAGATTTAGAAATAGAAAGAGAGAATATAGGCTTGGACTTATAAAACTTTGATTATATCCATGTGATTAAGATTTGGAACAAGAAATCAAGACTAAGTTAAGGACATCATCAGCACAAGAGGTAAGTGGTTCATGCCCATGAGTATTTATGTTTGTCAAACCAAGTACATTTACATGCTTCTTAAGTAAGCCATTCATGTCCTACACTTAAGTTAAATATGTAAGAATGATTTTATGTGCTTATGATTGTAGAATTTCATATGCTCAATATCTTAAGTAGTGATGTGTCATGGAATGATTCTAAATCATGAAGTTAAGTTCATAAGAAGGATAAGAAAATATAGTTCTATCATATCTCTTAAATATAGATGTAACCATGTATTGAGATTTCAAATAGGAACATGTCATCAAGGTTTCTTATATATGTAGCGATCTAAGAAAGTAAAAAGTGAAATAGATTCCTTAATAAGGTTGATGTTTAAAAGTTAAGTATTATGTGAGAATATGGGTGTTGCACATGGTAGACCATGGCCCAATTTCTAGGATAAATGTACTAAAGTGGCATTAAAGATATTGTAACATGAGTTTGTGATGATATTATCATATTATGAGATATTAAGCCATGATTGAGTTGCACGAAGAGAATCTATATGATTTCTACCTTAAGGTTTAAGATTTAAGTTCATACAAATGTATTGAGATCAGACTTAATGAGATTAAATTGAGTATGATTAAGATGCAAGTTAAGATTTTCTAAGGTTCTATTCTATGGTTTATGATCTTAAGACTTAAGTCCATTAAGATCAGATTTTGATGAGGTTTTAGCATAGAATGAGTTATCTTGCCAAGAATCAGATATCATACTTTAGCTATACACATTACTTAAGTTACTTTTGTATATTTAGTATTTCTATACTCATTTCAGATCTCGTCTCATAAGACATTAGACTCATGTGTGATATAATTGGTATAATGAAGTAATCTTACCAAATCAGAGTTTTAGAATAAAGTTTACCTAGATAACGAGATACATGATTAAATCCAATAACAGATTCAATTTATAACTCAAGAATAAGAGATTTCGATTCAGACTTAGACTACTCACTGTGTGAGTAGCCATATATTGAATAAAAGGTACACGATATGGGTTATAGACCCAATCTCAATTATGTAGTAATTAAGATACATGTTTACATTCTGATATAGATTCAGATTCAGATTCAGATTCAGATATAGATTCAGATTTAGATCCAGATTTCAGATTCAGAATTCAATACATGTTTAGTTCTCAGTTTCAGATAAGTTTAGATTCAGTGTTTAGTAAAGATAGACTTAAGATAATTAATTTGAAACATTCACATAATGCATTATATAATAAGTCCTCACCAGAGAGTCCCGGGACGATTCAGAGGGCGCGTTGCGCCAGACACTGCGGGTGTCACAGAGGGCATGTTATGCCAACAGAGGGTGCGTTGCACCATAGAGGACACTTCGGTGTCAACAGAGGGCACGTTGTGCCAACAGAGGGTGCATTGCACCATAGAGGACACTTCGGTGTCAACAGAGGAGGACTTATTGTATAATGGTGGCCACAGTCAGATAAAAATCATAAGTAAAAGATACAATAGATTAGATATGCCCATATTCTCATCCATGAGTAATGATGAGAGGGTATTAGATAATATAAGTAAGACCTAGGCACTTTGGCGTAGGTCATGAGATCCATGTACCAGGGTACATGTCTCTAGAGAAAGATAAGATAGAAAGATATAAATTTCAGATTAAGAAATAAGAGATTTTATGTTTCAGATTTTACTCAGAGCTTGATAGTAATTTGTCGTTTATAATGTCAATTTCAGATTATTAGTCATGTACATTTTTTTTAGAATACTCATGCCACTTACTCTAACGACTGTTTTTCCCAATGCATGGCTGGGGACGCGATGTCCGCAGGGTTTGGAGCAGCAGAAGATTTAAAGAATAAGAAAAGGTGTAGCAGGTTTTCAAGCTTGCCTAGTGGGGTGCCATCTACCGAGACGATCCAGAGTTTAGACCTCTTCTTTTATGCATGGTCTTGTTATCACAGTATATTAGATGACTTGTTTCCTTTGTCAAAACTATGTATGAATCAGTTTTTCTTACATGCAAAGTGTTTCATTTACTTTCATTGCAATGATAGTCATGTTTGTGATACCCCAAAACAAATGCTTCCGCTCATGTGATATGAAAATCGGGGTGTTACAATATGGTATCAGAGCAATTTGGTTAATGGCCACTAGGCAAACATGATTCTCATAGTCACCCTAGAGTGAAGAGGTAAGAGATTAGAGTTTAGGGATAGATTCCCATAGAAAGATATAATGACATAGATTGACATATAGTTTTTACCTTAGAAGAAATATAGATGTCCGAGAGAGGTGTTTATATTCTAGGTCTCATGTTTCAACCTAACCCTAGCTAATGATGTTGCTTCTCCATTCTCAATGGTTATGGCCAGCCAATTGAGAATTGAGGAGGAATGTCATAAGCACTAGACCTTGATGCATCTCTCATTTCTTACTAGTCTGTGTGGTATGGGACACATGTGTTAGTAGGTTAGTGAGAGATAGCATGACAGGATCTCACATCTGTGGGTATGTGCTTGATCACCACATATCTAGAGGTGTAGGAGATACCTGGAAGACCTAAGATTAGATGGTCAACTACACTTGATGTTTGAAATTCATGACAAGGTTGAGTCAGATGCCCTAAGTGTAGAGACCAGTTTAGCTTCATAGACCTTAAGTATGAGTTGACTAGTAGAGCAAGGTAACAAATAATGCTCACAAAATCATTTAGTGAAATACATTACATAGCTCTTTCCATGTAAAAGTCAGAACATAAGTGTGCCTTACAATAAATTAAGAGGTAAGCAGAACCCTAAGGTGGGTAGTAGCCTAGAGAAATTTCGAGGACGAAATTTATTGCAAGGTGGGCAGAATTGTAACATCCTCAACTTCATAGCTAAAGTAAGCCTTTAATGTGGGGGTTTTCTAGTAAGTGTATGCCAAGGGACCTAATCAACCTATTATGACTAGGTATGTAATTAAGTTCACAAAATGTGTGATACAAGCCATCTAAAACAACCAATACACACATGATGACTTAAAGGTGTATGATTGTAGTCAATTGTATATGAATATAAATGAATTATTTCTATAACAATAATGTGACGAATATATAATATGATGAGTCCAGTCCATGACTTGAGCCTTAGACCTAGCTTAGGTCTTCATGTTATGTAATTAAAGAAATATTAATCACATGTGTCATACATGAGCTTCAATTGAGAAATTATATTGACTGAAGACTTATTTTCATGATTTGGAATACAATTAAGCTTATGGACCCTTTGAAATACTAAGGGATGGGCCATGTGCCCTAGAGCCCATTCCAGCCCTATTGGACTAATTAAGCTCTACAAATAGGTCCTTAAGAGTACAAATTTGGGGATTTAGAATTTCATGTTCATAATAAATACTCAATATAATTTTAATAGATGAAGAATTTATATATAAGATCAAGGGAGAAAATTTAGAAGATTTTGAGTTATCTAGTGGCCTAGGTGATTAAATTAGTAATTATCTGATATTTATCTAAAAGGCAAATTTGGAGAGTCTATCTAATTTGTTTTGACTTTATGTATTTTTAATGTAAAGATTATTAGAATACAATGTATCTGCCAAATTTTAGGATCAAACGGAGCTACGATTTGGGATATACAAATATTTCTATAAAATGGACTTTTATGCAAAAATAAAAATAAATAAAAAAATAAAAAATGGGGGCGACTCAGTCCTCGCAGACTGAGAGCCACGCTCTGTTTTCAAACCGGAACAGAGTCCCCCCAAGCGGGGGGTACTTGCCCAAGATCCGAAGGGCAAAAGCTTATAAAAGTCGCTTTTCCTAGGCCGCGAGGGTTAGACGAACCTAGATCTAGGGTTTTTGCGAAGCTTTAGCAGAAGAGGGGAAGATCCACAGCGAAGAAGAAGACTAGGAGGGGAGGCGGCTGCAGAATGGTTGTGTCTTGGGGATCTTCAACCTCATCCACCCAGGGCACATGGAAGGTGCCGCCCATGGAGTGTAGATCGGGAGGGAGTCATGGAAGCAATCACCGCACGAGTTCGTGGCCACAGAGGCGGGATCGACCTCCGGAGGTGATGGACCAGCGACGCTTTGTTTTTCTACTTACGCACACAAAAACGCAAAGGGAGCGGGAGGTAGACGCCGGCCCTAAGGCCTAAGATGCATCTGAGATGAGGATCGTCGGATCAGATCTTAACGGCAGATATTGGCCAATGTTTGATAAGCTTCTAAAATTCATATCTTGAGCTACAGATCTCGGTTTGGGACAAACAAGATACCTACGGAAAGCTATTCAAGTGTACTATCTTATAAAAATAGTTCCAGAATATAATTTTGATGTATTCTATTTATTATATTCTGGGTAGACAAAACTATATGATTTTGATGTTTTTCCAATTAAAAATAGTAAACGCCTTTAAAAATTTATACAAATTTTACTGAATGTGTATTTTGACATGTCTAACATTACTTCAGAGCCTGATCTTTCATATAAGAAGTTTTATTGAGATTTTTGATATAAACCCTAATAAGGGTACTTTGGGTATTTCACCCATGATATGATTTTTTCTTATGACCTAATATTTTATACATGATCTTACTACATTGTGTGATTACTTTTCTAGAGATTTGATGGATTTTCTTGTGTTATCATATTTGTATTAAGATTTGGACTTGAGTGACCATTATGTGAGGGTAATAGATGATTATCTTGAGACAATAAGTGATATATATGTCTAATTAAGTCTGATATTATTTATCTAAATAATTTTTAATTTGATTTCATAATAGAGTCAAGTAAGATTAGTATATATGACTATGTTTGAGATTTTCTTTGATCTATGTGTTCATATGAGTTCATAAGACGACTTATGTCTTATTTGAGTATAAAGATAATATTGATTATATAGTACGAGTTTTATTTTATTTCAACACCAATATTTTATGGTGATTTCAGATTAAAGTTATGTTTAGTCTAAATAAGAACCCTAAGTTGGTATATGTAGTTAGGAAGATGGGGTTTTGAGATTTAGAAATAGAAAGAGAGAATATAGGCTTGGACTTATAAAACTTTGATTATATCCATGTGATTAAGATTTGGAACAAGAAATCAAGACTAAGTTAAGGACATCATCAGCACAAGAGGTAAGTGGTTCATGCCCATGAGTATTTATGTTTGTCAAACCAAGTACATTTACATGCTTCTTAAGTAAGCCATTCGTGTCCTACACTTAAGTTAAATATGTAAGAATGATTTTATGTGCTTATGATTGTAGAATTTCATATGCTCAATATCTTAAGTAGTGATGTGTCATGGAATGATTCTAAATCATGAAGTTAAGTTCATAAGAAGGATAAGAAAATATAGTTCTATCATATCTCTTGAATATAGATGTAACCATGTATTGAGATTTCAAATATGAACATGTCATCAAGGTTTCTTATATATGTAGCGATCTAAGAAAGTAAAAAGTGAAATAGATTCCTTAATAAGCTTGATGTTTAAAAGTTAAGTATTATGTGAGAATATGGGTGTTGCACATGGTAGACCATGGCCCAATATCTAGGATAAATGTACTAAAGTGGCATTAAAGATATTGCAACATGAGTTTGTGATGATATTATCATATTATGAGATATTAAGCCATGATTGAGTTGCACGAAGAGAATCTATATGATTTCTACCTTAAGGTTTAAGATTTAAGTTCATACAAATGTATTGAGATCAGACTTAATGAGATTAAATTGAGTATGATTAAGATGCAAGTTAAGATTTTCTAAGGTTCTATTCTATGGTTTATGATCTTAAAACTTAAGTCCATTAAGATCAGATTTTGATGAGGTTTTAGCATAGAATGAGTTATCTTACCAAGAATCAGATATCATACTTTAGCTATACACATTACTTAAGTTACTTTTGTATATTTAGTATTTCTATACTCATTTCAGATCTCGTCTCATAAGACATTAGACTCATGTGTGATATAATTGGTATAATGAAGTAATCTTACCAAATCAGAGTTTTAGAATAAAGTTTACCTAGATAACAAGATACATGATTAAATCCAATAACATATTCAATTTAGAACTCAAGAATAAGAGATTTAGATTCAGACTTAGACTACTCACTGTGTGAGTAGCCATATATTGAATAAAAGGTACACGATATGGGTTATAGACCCAATCTCAATTATGTAGTAATTGAGATACATGTTTACATTCTAATATAGATTCAGATTCAGATTCAGATTCAGATTCAGATATAGATTCAGATTTAGATCCAGATTTCAGATTCAGAATTCAATACATGTTTAGTTCTCAGTTTCAGATAAGTTTAAATCCAGTGTTTAGTAAAGATAGAGTTAAGATAATTAATTTGAAACATTCACATAATGCATTATATAATAAGTCCTCACCAGAGAGTCCCGGGACGATTCAGAGGGCGCGTTGCGCCAGACACTGCGGGTGTCACAGAGGGCATGTTATGCCAACAGAGGGTGTGTTGCACCATAGAGGACACTTCGGTGTCAACAGAGGGCACGTTGTGCCAACAGAGGGTGCATTGCACCATAGAGGACACTTCGGTGTCAACAGAGGAGGACTTATTATATAATGGTGGCCACAGTCAGATAAAAATCATAAGTAAAAGATACCATAGATTAGATATGCCCATATTCTCATCCATGAGTAATGATGAGAGGGTATTAGATAAGATAAGTAAGACCTAGGCACTTTGGCGTAGGTCATGAGATCCATGTACCAGGGTACATGTCTCTAGAGAAAGATAAGATAGAAAGATATAAATTTCAGATTAAGAAATAAGAGATTTTATGTTTCAGATTTTACTCAGAGCTTGATAGTAATTTGTCGTTTATAATGTCAATTTCAGATTATTAGTCATGTACATTTTTTTTAGAATACTCATGCCACTTACTCTAACGACTGTTTTTCCCAATGCATGGCTGGGGACGTGATGTCCGCAGGGTTTGGAGCAGCAGAAGATTTAAAGAATAAGAAAAGGTGTAGCAGGTTTTCAAGCTTGCCTAGTGGGGTGCCATCTATCGAGACGATCTAGAGTTTAGACCTCTTCTTGTATGCATGGTCTTGTTATCACAGTATATTAGATGACTTGTTTCCTTTGTCAAAACTATGTATGAATCAGTTTTTCTTACATGCAAAGTGTTTCATTTACTTTCATTGCAATGATAGTCATGCTTGTGATACCCAAAAAAAAAATGCTTCCGCTCATGTGATATGAAAATCGGGGTGTTACAATATGGTATCAGAGCAATTTGGTAAATGGCCACTAGGAAAACATGATTCTCAGTCACCCTAGAGTGAAGAGGTAAGAGATTAGAGTTTAGGGATAGATTCCCATAGAAAGATATAATGACATAGATTGACATATAGTTTTTACCTTAGAAGAAATATAGATGTCCGAGAGAGGTTTTTATATTCTAGGTCTCATGTTTCAACCTAACCCTATCTAATGATGTTGCTTCTCCATTCTCAATGGTTATGGCCAGCCAATTGAGAATTGAGGAGGAATGTCATAAGCACTAGACCTTGATGCATCTCTCATTTCTTACTAGTCTGTGTGGTATGGGACACATGTGTTAGTAGGTTAGTGAGAGATAGCATGACAGGATCTCGCATCTGTGGGTATGTGCTTGATCACCACATATCTAGAGGTGTAGGAGATACCTGGAAGACCTAAGATTAGATGGTCAACTACACTTGATGTTTGAAATTCATGACAAGGTTGAGTCAGATGCCCTAAGTGTAGAGACCAGTTTAGCTTCATAGACCTTAAGTATGAGTTGAGTAGTAGAGCAAGGTAACAAATAATGCTCACAAAATCATTTAGTGAATTACATTACATAGCTCTTTCCATGTAAAAGTCAGAACATAAGTGTGCCTTACAATAAATTAAGAGGTAAGCATAACCCTAAGGTGGGTAGTAGCCTAGAGAAATTTCGAGGACGAAATTTATTTCAAGGTGGGTAGAATTGTAACATCCTCAACTTCATAGCTAAAGTAAGCCTTTAATGTGGGGGTTTTCTAGTAAGTGTATGCCAAGGGACCTAATCAACCTATTATGACTAGGTATGTAATTAAGTTCACAAAATTTGTGATACAAGCCATCTAAAACAACCAATACACACATGATGACTTAAAGGTGTATGATTGTAGTCAATTGTATATGAATATAAATGAATTATTTCTATGAACAATAATGTGATGAATATATAATATGATGAGTCCAGTCCATGACTTGAGCCTTAGACCTAGCTTAGGTCTTCATGTTATGTAATTAAAGAAATATTAATCACATGTGTCATACATGAGCTTCAATTGAGAAATTATATTGACTGAAGACTTATTTTCATGATTTGGAATACAATTAAGCTTATGGACCCTTTGAAATACTAAGGGATTGGCCATGCGCCCTAGAGCCCATTCCAGCCCTATTGGACTAATTAAGCTCTACAAATAGGTCCTTAAGAGTACAATTTTGGGGATTTAGAATTTCATGTTCATAATAAATACTCAATATAATTTTAATAGATGAAGAATTTATATATAAGATCAAGGGAGAAAATTTAGAAGATTTTGAGTTATCTAGTGGCCTAGGTGATTAAATTAGTAATTATCTGATATTTATCTAAAAGGAAAATTTGGAGGGTCTATCTAATTTGTTTTGACTTTATGTATTTTTAATGTAAAGATTATTAGAATACAATGTATCTGTCAAATTTTAGGATCAAACGGAGCTACGATTTGGGATATACAAATATTTCTATAAAATGGACTTTTATACAAAAATAAAAATAAATAAAAAAATAAAAAAATGGGGGCGACTCAGTCCTCGCAGACTGAGAGCCACACTCTGTTTTCAAACCGGAACAGAGTCCCCCCAAGCGGGGGGTACTTGCCCAAGATCCGAAGGGCAAAAGCTTATAAAAGTTGCTTTTCCTAGGCCGCGAGGGTTAGACGAACCTAGATCTAGGGTTTTCGTGAAGCTTTAGCAGAAGAGGGGAAGATCCACAGCGAAGAAGAAGACTAGGAGGGGCGGCGGCTGCAGAATGGTTGTGTCTTGGGGATCTTCAACCTCATCCACCTAGGGCACATGGAAGGTGCCGCCCATGGAGTGTAGATCGGGAGGGAGTCATGGAAGCAATCACCGCACGAGTTCGTGGCCACAGAGGCGAGATCGACCTCCGGAGGTGATGGACCAGCGACGCTCTATTTTTCTGCTTACGCACGCAAAAACGCAAAGGGAGCGGGAGGTAGACGCCGGCCCTAAGGCCTAAGATGCATCTGAGATGAGGATCGTCGAATCAGATCTTGACGGCATATATTGGCCAATGTTTGGTACGCTTCTAAAATTCATATCTTGAGCTACAGATCTCGGTTTGGGACAAACAAGACACCTACGGAAAGCTATTCAAGTGTACTATCTTATAAAAATATTTCCAGAATATAATTTTGATGTCTTCTATTTATTATATTCTGGGTAGACAAAACTATATGATTTTGATGTTTTGCCAATTAAAAATAGTAAACGCCTTTAAAAATTTATACAAATTTTACTAAATGTGTATTTTGACATGTCTAACATTACTTCAGAGCATGATCTTTCATATAATAAGTTTTATTGAGATTTTTGATATAAACCCTAATAAGGGTACTTTGGGTATTTCACCCATGATATGATTTTTTCTTATGACCTAATATTTTATAGATGATCTTACTACATTGTGTGATCACTTTTCTAGAGATTTGATGGATTTTCTTGTGTTATCATATTTGTATTAAGATTTGGACTTGAGTGACCATTATGTGAGGGTAATAGATGATTATCTTGAGACAATAAGTGATATATATGTCTAATTAAGTCTGATATTATTTATCTAAATGATTTTTAATTTGATTTCATAATAGAGTCAAGTAAGATTAGTATATATGACTATGTTTGAGATTTTCTTTGATCTATATGTTCATATGAGTTCATAAGACGACTTATGTCTTATTTGAGTATAAAGATAATATTGATTATATAGTACGAGTTTTATTTTATTTCAACACCAATATTTTATGGTGATTTCAGATTAAAGTTATGTTTAGTCTAAATAAGAACCCTAAGTTGGTATATGTAGTTAGGAAGATGGGGTTTTGAGATTTAGAAATAGAAAGAGAGAATATAGGCTTGGACTTATAAAACTTTGATTATATCCAGGTGATTAAGATTTGGAACAAGAAATCAAGACTAAGTTAAGGACATCATCAGCACAAGAGGTAAGTGGTTCATGCCCATGAGTATTTATATTTGTCAAACCAAGTACATTTACATGCTTCTTAAGTAAGCAATTTATGTCCTACACTTAAGTTAAATATGTAAGAATGATTTTATGTGCTTATGATTGTAGAATTTCATATGCTCAATATCTTAAGTAGTGATGTGTCATGGAATGATTCTAAATCATGAAGTTAAGTTCATAAGAAGGATAAGAAAATATAGTTCTATCATATCTCTTAAATATAGATGTAACCATGTATTGAAATTTCAAATAGGAACATGTCATCAAGGTTTCTTATATATGTAGCGATCTAAGAAAGTAAAAAGTGAAATAGATTCCTTAATAAGGTTGATGTTTAAAAGTTAAGTATTATGTGAGAATATGGGTGTTGCACATGGTAGACCATGGCCCAATTTCTAGGATAAATGTACTAAAGTGGCATGAAAGATATTGTAACATGAGTTTGTGATGATATTATCATATTATGAGATATTAAGCCATGATTGAGTTGCACGAAGAGAATCTATATGATTTCTACCTTAAGGTTTAAGATTTAAGTTCATACAAATGTATTGAGATCAGACTTAATGAGATTAAATTGAGTATGATTAAGATGCAAGTTAAGATTTTCTAAGGTTCTATTCTATGGTTTATGATCTTAAGACTTAAGTCCATTAAGATCAGATTTTGATGAGGTTTTAGCATAGAATGAGTTATCTTGCCAAGAATCAGATATCATACTTTAGCTATACACATTACTTAAGTTACTTTTGTATATTTAGTATTTCTATACTCATTTCAGATCTCGTCTCATAAGACATTAGACTCATGTGTGATATAATTGGTATAATGAAGTAATCTTACCAAATCAGAGTTTTAGAATAAAGTTTACCTAGATAACGAGATACATGATTAAATCCAATAATAGATTCAATTTAGAACTCAAGAATAAGAGATTTAGATTCAGACTTAGACTACTCACTGTGTGAGTAGCCATATATTGAATAAAAGGTACACGATATGGGTTATAGACCCAATCTCAATTATGTAGTAATTGAGATACATGTTTACATTCTGATATAGATTCAGATTTAGATTCAGATTCAGATATAGATTCAGATTTAGATCCAGATTTCAGATTCAGAATTCAATACATGTTTAGTTCTCAGTTTCAGATAAGTTTAGATTCAGTGTTTAGTAAAAATAGACTTAAGATAATTAATTTGAAACATTCACATAATGCATTATATAATAAGTCCTCACCAGAGAGTCCCGGGACGATTCTGAGGGCGCGTTGCGCCAGACACTGCGGGTGTCACAGAGGGCATGTTATGCTAATAGAGGGTGTGTTGCACCATAGAGGACACTTCGGTGTCAACAGAGGGCACGTTGTGCCAACAGAGGGTGCATTGCACCATAGAGGACACTTCGGTGTCAACAGAGGAGGACTTATTGTATAATGGTGGCCACAGTCAGATAAAAATCATAAGTAAAAGATACCATAGATTAGATATGCCCATATTCTCATCCATGAGTAATGATGAGAGGGTATTAGATAAGATAAGTAAGACCTAGGCACTTTGGCGTAGGTCATGAGATCCATGTACCAGGGTACATGTCTCTAGAGAAAGATAAGATAGAAAGATATAAATTTCAGATTAAGAAATAAGAGATTTTATGTTTCAGATTTTACTCAGAGCTTGATAGTAATTTGTCGTTTATAATGTCAATTTCAGATTATTAGTCATGTACATTTTTTTTAGAATACTCATGCCACTTACTCTAACGACTGTTTTTCCCAATGCGTGGCTGGGGACGCGATGTCCGCAGGGTTTGGAGCAGCAGAAGATTTAAAGAATAAGAAAAGGTGTAGCAGGTTTTCAAGCTTGCCTAGTGGGGTGCCATCTACCGAGACGATCCAGAGTTTAGACCTCTTCTTTTATGCATGGTCTTGTTATCACAGTATATTAGATGACTTGTTTCCTTTGTCAAAACTATGTATGAATCAGTTTTTCTTACATGCAAAGTGTTTCATTTACTTTCATTGCAATGATAGTCATGTTTGTGATACCCCAAAAAAAAATGCTTCCGCTCATGTGATATGAAAATCGGGGTGTTACAATATGGTATCAGAGCAATTTGGTAAATGGCCACTAGGCAAACATGATTCTCATAGTCACCCTAGAGTGAAGAGGTAAGAGATTAGAGTTTAGGGATAGATTCCCATAGAAAGATATAATGGCATAGATTGACATATAGTTTTTACCTTAGAAGAAATATAGATGTCCGAGAGAGGTGTTTATATTCTAGGTCTCATGTTTCAACCTAACCGTAGCTAATGATGTTGCTTCTCCATTCTCAATGGTTATGGCCAGCCAATTGAGAATTGAGGAGGAATGTCATAAGCACTAGACCTTGATGCATCTCTCATTTCTTACTAGTCTGTGTGGTATGGGACACATGTGTTAGTAGGTTAGTGAGAGATAGCATGACAGGATCTCGCATCTGTGGGTATGTGCTTGATCACCACATATCTAGAGGTGTAGGAGATACCTGGAAGACCTAAGATAAGATGGTCAACTACACTTGATGTTTGAAATTCATGACAAGGTTGAGTCAGATGCCCTAAGTGTAGAGACCAGTTTAGCTTCATAGACCTTAAGTATGAGTTGAGTAGTAGAGCAAGGTAACAAATAATGCTCACAAAATCATTTAGTGAAATACATTACATAGCTCTTTCCATGTAAAAGTCGGAACATAAGTGTGCCTTACAATAAATTAAGAGGTAAGCAGAACCCTAAGGTGGGTAGTAGCCTAGAGAAATTTCGAGGACGAAATTTATTTCAAGGTGGGTAGAATTGTAACATCCTCAACTTTATAGCTAAAGTAAGCCTTTAATGTGGGGGTTTCCTAGTAAGTGTATGCCAAGGGACCTAATCAACCTATTATGACTAGGTATGTAATTAAGTTCACAAAATGTGTGATACAAGCCATCTAAAACAACCAATACACACATGATGACTTAAAGGTGTATGATTGCAGTCAATTATATATGAATATAAATGAATTATTTCTATGAACAATAATGTGACGAATATATAATATGATGAGTCCAGTCCATGACTTGAGCCTTAGACCTAGCTTAGGTCTTCATGTTATGTAATTAAAGAAATATTAATCACATGTGTCATACATGAGCTTCAATTGAGAAATTATATTGACTGAAGACTTATTTTCATGATTTGGAATACAATTAAGCTTATGGACCCTTTGAAATACTAAGGGATGGGCCATGTGCCCTAGAGCCCATTCCAGCCCTATTGGACTAATTAAGCTCTACAAATAGGTCCTTAAGAGTACAAATTTGGGGATTTAGAATTTCATGTTCATAATAAATACTCAATATAATTTTAATAGATGAAGAATTTATATATAAGATCAAGGGAGAAAATTTAGAAGATTTTGAGTTATCTAGTGGCCTAGGTGATTAAATTAGTAATTATCTGATATTTATCTAAAAGGAAAATTTGGAGGGTATATCTAATTTGTTTTGACTTGATGTATTTTTCATGTAAAGATTATTAGAATACAATGTATCTGCCAAATTTTAGGATCAAACGGAGCTACGATTTGGGATATACAAATATTTCTATAAAATGGACTTTTATGCAAAAATAAAAATAAATAAAAAATAAAAAAATGGGGGCGACTCAGTCCTCGCAGACTGAGAGCCACGCTCTGTTTTCAAACCGGAACAGAGTCCCCCCAAGCGGGGGGTACTTGCCCAAGATCCGAAGGGTAAAAGCTTATAAAAGTCGCTTTTCCTAGGCTGCGAGGGTTAGACGAACCTAGATCTAGGGTTTTCGCGAAGCTTTAGCAGAAGAGGGGAAGATCCACAGCGAAGAAGAAGACTAGGAGGGGCGGCGGCTGCAGAATGGTTGTGTCTTGGGGATCTTCAACCTCATCCACCCAGGGCACATGGAAGGTGCCGCCCATGGAGTGTAGATCGGGAGGGAGTCATGGAAGCAATCACCGCACGAGTTCGTGGCCACAGAGGCGAGATCGACCTCCGGAGGTGATGGACCAGCGACGCTCTATTTTTCTGCTTACGCACGTAAAAATGCAAAGGGAGCGGGAGGTAGACGCCGGCCCTAAGGCCTAAGATGCATCTGAGATGAGGATCGTCGGATCAGATCTTGACGGCAAATATTGGCCAATGTTTGGTAAGCTTCTAAAATTCATATCTTGAGCTACAGATCTCGGTTTGGGACAAACAAGATACCTACGGAAAGCTATTCAAGTGTACTATCTTATAAAAATATTTCCAGAATATAATTTTGATGTCTTATATTTATTATATTCTGGGTAGACAAAACTATATGATTTTGATGTTTTGCCAATTAAAAATAGTAAACGCCTTTAAAAATTTATACAAATTTTACTGAATGTGTATTTTGACATGTCTAACATTACTTCAGAGCCTGATCTTTCATATAAGAAGTTTTATTGAGATTTTTGATATAAACCCTAATAAGGGTACTTTGGGTATTTCACCCATGATATGATTTTTTCTTATGACCTAATATTTTATACATGATCTTACTACATTGTGTGATTACTTTTCTAGGGATTTGATGGATTTTCTTGTGTTATCATATTTGTATTAAGATTTGGACTTGAGTGACCATTATGTGAGGGTAATAGATGATTATCTTGAGACAATAAGTGATATATATGTCTAATTAAGTCTGATATTATTTATCTAAATGATTTTTAATTTGATTTCATAATAGAGTCAAGTAAGATTAGTATATATGACTATGTTTGAGATTTTCTTTGATCTATATGTTCATATGAGTTCATAAGACGACTTATGTCTTATTTGAGTATAAAGATAATATTGATTATATAGTACGAGTTTTATTTTATTTCAACACCAATATTTTATGGTGATTTCAGATTAAAGTTATGTTTAGTCTAAATAAGAACCCTAAGTTGGTATATGTAGTTAGGAAGATGGGGTTTTGAGATTTAGAAATAGAAAGAGAGAATATAGGCTTGGACTTATAAAACTTTGATTATATCCAGGTGATTAAGATTTGGAACAAGAAATCAAGACTAAGTTAAGGACATCATCAACACAAGAGGTAAGTGGTTCATGCCCATGAGTATTTATGTTTGTCAAACCAAGTACATTTACATGCTTCTTAAGTAAGCCATTCATGTCCTACACTTAAGTTAAATATGTAAGAATGATTTTATGTGCTTATGATTGTAGAATTTCATATGCTCAATATCTTAAGTAGTGATGTGTCATGGAATGATTCTAAATCATGAAGTTAAGTTCATAAGAAGGATAAGAAAATATAGTTCTATCATATCTCTTAAATATAGATGTAACCATGTATTGAGATTTCAAATAGGAACATGTCATCAAGGTTTCTTATATATGTAGCGATCTAAGAAAGTAAAAAGTGAAATAGATTCCTTAATAAGGTTGATGTTTAAAAGTTAAGTATTATGTGAGAATATGGGTGTTGCACATGGTAGACCATGGCCCAATTTCTAGGATAAATGTACTAAAGTGGCATTAAAGATATTGTAACATGAGTTTGTGATGATATTATCATATTATGAGATATTAAGCCATGATTGAGTTGCACGAAGAGAATCTATATGATTTCTACCTTAAGGTTTAAGATTTAAGTTCATACAAATGTATTGAGATCAGACTTAATGAGATTAAATTGAGTATGATTAAGATGCAAGTTAAGATTTTCTAAGGTTCTATTCTATGGTTTATGATCTTAAGACTTAAGTCCATTAAGATCAGATTTTGATGAGGTTTTAGCATAGAATGAGTTATCTTACCAAGAATCAGATATCATACTTTAGCTATACACATTACTTAAGTTACTTTTGTATATCTAGTATTTCTATACTCATTTCAGATCTCGTCTCATAAGACATTAGACTCATGTGTGATATAATTGGTATAATGAAGTAATCTTACCAAATCAGAGTTTTAGAATAAAGTTTACCTAGATAACAAGATACATGATTAAATCCAATAACATATTCAATTTAGAACTCAAGAATAAGAGATTTAGATTCAGACTTAGACTACTCACTGTGTGAGTAGCCATATATTGAATAAAAGGTACACGATATGGGTTATAGACCCAATCTCAATTATGTAGTAATTGAGATACATGTTTACATTCTAATATAGATTCAGATTCAGATTCAGATTCAGATATAGATTCAGATTTAGATCCAGATTTCAGATTCAGAATTCAATACATGTTTAGTTCTCAGTTTCAGATAAGTTTAGATTCAGTGTTTAGTAAAGATAGAGTTAAGATAATTAATTTGAAACATTCACATAATGCATTATATAATAAGTCCTCACCAGAGAGTCCCGGGACGATTCAGAGGGCGCGTTGCGCCAGACACTGTGGGTGTCACAGAGGGCATGTTATGCCAACAGAGGGTGTGTTGCACCATAGAGGACACTTCGGTGTCAACAGAGGGCACGTTGTGCCAACAGAGGGTGCATTGCACCATAGAGGACACTTCGGTGTCAACATAGGAGGACTTATTGTATAATGGTGGCCATAGTCAGATAAAAATCATAAGTAAAAGATACCATAGATTAGATATGCCCATATTCTCATCCATGAGTAATGATGAGAGGGTATTAGATAAGATAAGTAAGACCTAGGCACTTTGGCGTAGGTCATGAGATCCATGTACCAGGGTACATGTCTCTAGAGAAAGATAAGATAGAAAGATATAAATTTCAGATTAAGAAATAAGAGATTTTATGTTTCAGATTTTACTCAGAGCTTGATAGTAATTAATCGTTTATAATGTCAATTTCAGATTATTAGTCATGTACATTTTTTTAGAACACTCATGCCACTTACTCTAACGACTATTTTTCCCAATGCATGGCTGGGGACGTGATGTCCGCAGGGTTTGGAGCAGCAGAAGATTTAAATAATAAGAAAAGGTGTAGCAGGTTTTCAAGCTTGCATAGTGGGGTGCCATCTACCGAGACGATCCAGAGTTTAGACCTCTTCTTTTATGCATGGTCTTGTTATCACAGTATATTAGATGACTTGTTTCCTTTGTCAAAACTATGTATGAATCAGTTTTTCTTACATGCAAAGTGTTTCATTTACTTTCATTGCAATGATAGTCATGTTTGTGATACCCCAAAAAAAATGCTTCCGCTCATGTGATATGAAAATCAGGGTGTTACAATATGGTATCAGAGCAATTTGGTAAATGGCCACTAGGCAAACATGATTCTCATAGTCACCCTAGAGTGAAGAGGTAAGAGATTAGAGTTTAGGGATAGATTCCCATAGAAAGATATAATGACATAGATTGACATATAGTTTTTACCTTAGAAGAAATATAGATGTCCGAGAGAGGTGTTTATATTCTAGGTCTCATGTTTCAACCTAACCCTAGCTAATGATGTTGCTTCTCCATTCTCAATGGTTATGGCCAGCCAATTGAGAATTGAGGAGGAATGTCATAAGCACTAGACCTTGATGCATCTCTCATTTCTTACTAGTCTGTGTGGTATGGGACACATGTGTTAGTAGGTTAGTGAGAGATAGCATGACAGGATCTCGCATCTGTGGGTATGTGCTTGATCACCACATATCTAGAGGTGTAGGAGATACCTGGAAGACCTAAGATTAGATGGTCAACTACACTTGATGTTTGAAATTCATGACAAGGTTGAGTCAGATGCCCTAAGTGTAGAGACCAATTTAGCTTCATAGACCTTAAGTATGAGTTGAGTAGTAGAGCAAGGTAACAAATAATGCTCACAAAATCATTTAGTGAAATACATTACATAGCTCTTTCCATGTAAAAGTCGGAACATAAGTGTGCCTTACAATAAATTAAGAGGTAAGCAGAACCCTAAGGTGGGTAGTAGCCTAGAGAAATTTCGAGGACGAAATTTATTTCAAGGTGGGTAGAATTGTAACATCCTCAACTTCATAGCTAAAGTAAGCCTTTAATGTGGGGGTTTTCTAGTAAGTGTATGCCAAGGGACCTAATCAACCTATTATGACTAGGTATGTAATTAAGTTCACAAAATGTGTGATACAAGCCATCTAAAACAACCAATACACACATGATGACTTAAAGGTGTATGATTGTAGTCAATTGTATATGAATATAAATGAATTATTTCTATGAACAATAATGTGACGAATATATAATATGATGAGTCCAGTCCATGACTTGAGCCTTAGACCTAGCTTAGGTCTTCATGTTATGTAATTAAAGAAATATTAATCACATGTGTCATACATGATCTTCAATTGAGAAATTATATTGACTGAAGACTTATTTTCATGATTTGGAATACAATTAAGCTTATGGACCATTTGAAATACTAAGGGATGGGCCATGTGCCCTAGAGCCCATTCCAGCCCTATTGGACTAATTAAGCTCTACAAATAGGTCCTTAAGAGTACAAATTTGGGGATTTAGAATTTCATGTTCATAATAAATACTCAATATAATTTTAATAGATGAAGAATTTATATATAAGATCAAGGGAGAAAATTTAGAAGATTTTGAGTTATCTAGTGGCCTAGGTGATTAAATTAGTAATTATCTGATATTTATCTAAAAGGCAAATTTGGAGGGTCTATCTAATTTGTTTTGACTTGATGTATTTTTAATGTAAAGATTATTAGAATACAATGTATCTGCCAAATTTTAGGATCAAACGGAGCTACGATTTGGGATATACAAATATTTCTATAAAATGGACTTTTATGCAAAAATAAAAATAAATAAATAAATAAATAAATGGGGTGACTCAGTCCTCGCAGACTGAGAGCCACGCTCTGTTTTCAAACTGGAACAGAGTCCCCCCAAGCGGGGGGTACTTGCCCAAGATCCGAAGGGCAAAAGCTTATAAAAGTCGCTTTTCCTAGGCCGCGAGGGTTAGACGAACCTAGATCTAGGGTTTTCGTGAGCTTTAGCAGAAGAGGGGAAGATCCACAGCGAAGAAGAAGACTAGGAGGGGCGACGGCTGCAGAATGGTTGTGTCTTGGGGATCTTCAACCTCATCCACCCAGGGCACATGGAAGGTGCCGCCCATGGAGTGTAGATCGGGAGGGAGTCATGGAAGCAATCACCGCACGAGTTCGTGGCCACAGAGGCGAGATCGACCTCCGGAGGTGATGGACCAGCGACACTCTGTTTTTCTGCTTACGCACGCAAAAACGCAACGGGAGCGGGAGGTAGACGCCGGCCCTAAGGCCTAAAAGATGCATCTGAGATGAGGATCGTCGGATCAGATCTTGACGGCAGATATTGGCCAATGTTTGGTAAGCTTCTAAAATTCATATCTTGAGCTACAGATCTCGGTTTGGGACAAACAAGATACCTACGGAAAGCTATTCAAGTGTACTATCTTATAAAAATAGTTCCAGAATATAATTTTGATGTCTTCTATTTATTATATTCTGGGTAGACAAAACTATATGATTTTGATGTTTTGCCAATTAAAAATAGTAAACGCCTTTAAAAATTTATACAAATTTTACTGAATGTGTATTTTGACATGTCTAACATTACTTCAGAGCCTGATCTTTAATATAAGAAGTTTTATTGAGATTTTTGATATAAACCCTAATAAGGGTACCTTGGGTATTTCACCCATGATATGATTTTTTCTTATGACCTAATATTTTATACATGATCTTACTACATTGTGTGATTACTTTTCTAGAGATTTGATGGATTTTCTTGTGTTATCATATTTGTATTAAGATTTGGACTTGAGTGACCATTATGTGAGGGTAATAGATGATTATCTTGAGACAATAAGTGATATATATGTCTAATTAAGTCTGATATTATTTATCTAAATGATTTTTAATTTGATTTCATAATAGAGTCAAGTAAGATTAGTATATATGACTATGTTTGAGATTTTCTTTGATCTATATGTTCATATGAGTTCATAAGACGACTTATGTCTTATTTGAGTATAAAGATAATATTGATTATATAGTACGAGTTTTATTTTATTTCAACACCAATATTTTATGGTGATTTCAGATTAAAGTTATGTTTAGTCTAAATAAGAACCCTAAGTTGGTATATGTAGGTAGGAAGATGGGGTTTTGAGATTTAGAAATAGAAAGAGAGAATATAGGCTTGGACTTATAAAACTTTGATTATATCCATGTGATTAAGATTTGGAACAAGAAATCAAGACTAAGTTAAGGACATCATCAGCACAAGAGGTAAGTGGTTCATGCCCATGAGTATTTATGTTTGTCAAACCAAGTACATTTACATGCTTCTTAAGTAAGCCATTCATGTCCTACACTTAAGTTAAATATGTAAGAATGATTTTATGTGCTTATGATTGTAGAATTTCATATGCTCAATATCTTAAGTAGTGATGTGTCATGGAATGATTCTAAATCATGAAGTTAAGTTCATAAGAAGGATAAGAAAATATAGTTCTATCATATCTCTTAAATATAGATGTAACCATGTATTGAGATTTCAAATAGGAACATGTCATCAAGGTTTCTTATATATGTAGCGATCTAAGAAAGTAAAAAGTGAAATATATTCCTTAATAAGGTTGATGTTTAAAAGTTAAGTATTATGTGAGAATATGGGTGTTGCACATGGTAGACCATGGCCCAATTTCTAGGATAAATGTACTAAAGTGGCATTAAAGATATTGTAACATGAGTTTGTGATGATATTATCATATTATGAGATATTAAGCCATGATTGAGTTGCACGAAGAGAATCTATATGATTTCTACCTTAAGGTTTAAGATTTAAGTTCATACAAATGTATTGAGATCAGACTTAATGAGATTAAATTGAGTATGATTAAGATGCAAGTTAAGATTTTCTAAGGTTCTATTTTATGGTTTATGATCTTAAGACTTAAGTCCATTAAGATCAGATTTTGATGAGGTTTTAGCATAGCATGAGTTATCTTGCCAAGAATCAGATATCATACTTTAGCTATACACATTACTTAAGTTACTTTTGTATATTTAGTATTTCTATACTCATTTCAGATCTCGTCTCATAAGACATTAGACTCATGTGTGATATAATTGGTACAATGAAGTAATCTTACCAAATCAGAGTTTTAGAATAAAGTTTACCTAGATAACGAGATACATGATTAAATCCAATAACAGATTCAATTTAGAACTCAAGAATAAGAGATTTAGATTCAGACTTAGACTACTCACTGTGTGAGTAGCCATATATTGAATAAAAGGTACACGATATGGGTTATAGACCCAATCTCAATTATGTAGTAATTGAGATACATGTTTACATTCTGATATAGATTCAGATTCAGATTCAGATTCAGATATAGATTCAGATTTAGATCCAGATTTCAGATTCAGAATTCAATACATGTTTAGTTCTCAGTTTCAGATAAGTTTAGATTCAGTGTTTAGTAAAGATAGACTTAAGATAATTAATTTGAAACATTCACATAATGCATTATATAATAAGTCCTCACCAGAGAGTCCCGGGACAATTCTGAGGGCGCGTTGCGCCAGACACTGCGGGTGTCACAGAGGGCATGTTATGCCAACAGAGGGTGCGTTGCACCATAGAGGACACTTCAGTGTCAACAGAGGGCACGTTGTGCCAACAGAGGGTATATTGCACCATAGAGGACACTTCAGTGTCAACAGAGGAGGACTTATTGTATAATGGTGGCCACAGTCAGATAAAAATCATAAGTAAAAGATACCATAGATTAGATATGCCCATATTCTCATCCATGAGTAATGATGAGAGGGTATTAGATAAGATAAGTAAGACCTAGGCACTTTGGCGTAGGTCATGAGATCCATGTACCAGGGTACATGTCTCTAGAGAAAGATAAGATAGAAAGATATAAATTTCAGATTAAGAAATAAGAGATTTTATGTTTCAGATTTTACTCAGAGCTTGATAGTAATTTGTCGTTTATAATGTCAATTTCAGATTATTAGTCATGTACTTTTTTTTTAGAATACTCATGCCACTTACTCTAACGACTGTTTTTCCCAATGCATGGATGGGGACGTGATGTCTGCAGGGTTTGGAGCAGCAGAAGATTTAAAGAATAAGAAAAGGTGTAGCAGGTTTTCAAGCTTGCCTAGTGGGGTGCCATCTACCAAGACGATCCAGAGTTTAGACCTCTTCTTTTATGCATGGTCTTGTTATCACAGTATATTAGATGACTTGTTTCCTTTGTCAAAACTATGTATGAATCAGTTTTTCTTACATGCAAAGTGTTTCATTTACTTTCATTGCAATGATAGTCATGTTTGTGATACCCCAAAAAAAAATGCTTCCGCTCATGTGATATGAAAATCGGGGTGTTACAATATGGTATCAGAGCAATTTGGTAAATGGCCACTAGGCAAACATGATTCTCATAGTCACCCTAGAGTGAAGAGGTAAGAGATTAGAGTTTAGGGATAGATTCCCATAGAAAGATATAATGACATAGATTGCCATATAGTTTTTACCTTAGAAGAAATATAGATGTCCGAGAGAGGTGTTTATATTCTAGGTCTCATGTTTCAACCTAACCCTAGCTAATGATGTTGCTTCTCCATTCTCAATGGTTATGGCCAGCCAATTGAGAATTGAGGAGGAATGTCATAAGCACTAGACCTTGATGCATCTCTCATTTCTTACTAGTCTGTGTGGTATGGGACACATGTGTTAGTAGGTTAGTGAGAGATAGCATGACAGGATTTCACATCTGTGGGTATGTGCTTGATCACCACATATCTAGAGGTGTAGGAGATACCTGGAAGACCTAAGATTAGATGGTCAACTACACTTGATGTTTGAAATTCATGACAAGGTTGAGTCAGATGCCCTAAGTGTAGAGACCAGTTTAGCTTCATAGACCTTAAGTATGAGTTGAGTAGTAGAGCAAGGTAACAAATAATGCTCACAAAATCATTTAGTGAAATACATTACATAGCTCTTTCTATGTAAAAGTCGGAACATAAGTGTGCCTTACAATAAATTAAGAGGTAAGCAGAACCCTAAGGTGGGTAGTAGCCTAGAGAAATTTCGAGGACGAAATTTATTTCAAGGTGGGTAGAATTGTAACATCCTCAACTTCATAGCTAAAGTAAGCCTTTAATGTGGGGGTTTTCTAGTAAGTGTATGCCAAGGGACCTAATCAACCTATTATGACTAGGTATGTAATTAAGTTCACAAAATGTGTGATACAAGCCATCTAAAACAACCAATACACACATGATGACTTAAAGGTGTATGATTGTAGTCAATTGTATATGAATATAAATGAATTATTTCTATGAACAATAATGTGACGAATATATAATATGATGAGTCCAGTCCATGACTTGAGCCTTAGACCTAGCTTAGGTCTTCATGTTATGTAATTAAAGAAATATTAATCACATGTGTCATACATGAGCTTCAATTGAGAAATTATATTGACTGAAGACTTATTTTCATGATTTGGAATACAATTAAGCTTATGGACCCTTTGAAATACTAAGGGATGGGCCATGTGCCCTAGAGCCCATTCCAACCCTATTGGACTAATTAAGCTCTACAAATAGGTCCTTAAGACTACAAATTTGGGGATTTAGAATTTCATGTTCATAATAAATACTCAATATAATTTTAATAGATGAAGAATTTATATATAAGATCAAGGGAGAAAATTTAGAAGATTTTGAGTTATCTAGTGGCCTAGGTGATTAAATTAGTAATTATCTGATATTTATCTAAAAGGCAAATTTGGAGGGTCTATCTAATTAGTTTTGACTTGATGTATTTTTAATGTAAATATTATTAGAATACAATGTATCTGCCAAATTTTAGGATCAAACGGAGCTACGATTTGGGATATACAAATATTTCTATAAAATGAACTTTTATGCAAAAAAAAAAATAAAAAAAAAATAAAAAATGGGGGCGACTCAGTCCTCGCGGACTGAGAGCCACGCTCTGTTTTCAAACTGGAACAGAGTCCCCCCAAGCGGGGGGTACTTGCCCAAGATCCGAAGGGCAAAAGCTTATAAAAGTCGCTTTTCCTAGGCCGCGAGGGTTAGACGAACCTAGATCTAGGGTTTTCGCAAAGCTTTAGCAGAAGAGGGGAAGATCCACAGCGAAGAAGAAGACTAGGAGGGGCGGCGGCTGCAGAATGGTTGTGTCTTGGGGATCTTCAACCTCATCCACCCAGGGCACATGGAAGGTGTCGCCCATGGAGTATAGATCGGGAGGGAGTCATGGAAGCAATCACCGCACGAGTTCGTGGCCACAGAGGCGAGATCGACCTCCGGAGGTGATGGACCAGCGACGCTCTGTTTATCTGCTTACGCACGCAAAAACGCAAAGGGAGCGGGAGGTAGACGCTGGCCCTAAGGCCTAAGATGCATCTGAGATGAGGATCGTCGGATCAGATCTTGACGGCAGATATTGGCCAATGTTTGGTAAGCTTCTGAAATTCATATCTTGAGCTACAGATCTTGGTTTGGGACAAACAAGATACCTACAGAAAGCTATTCAAGTGTACTATCTTATAAAAATAGTTCCAGAATATAATTTTGATGTCTTCTATTTATTATATTCTGGGTAGACAAAACTATATGATTTTGATGTTTTGCCAATTAAAAATAGTAAACGCCTTTAAAAATTTATACAAATTTTACTGAATGTGTATTTTGACATGTCTAACATTACTTCAGAGCCTGATCTTTCATATAAGAAGTTTTATTGAGATTTTTGATATAAACCTTAATAAGGGTACTTTGGGTATTTCACCCATGATATGATTTTTTCTTATGACCTAATATTTTATACATGATCTTACTACATTGTGTGATTACTTTTCTAGAGATTTGATGGATTTTCTTGTGTTATCATATTTGTATTAAGATTTGGACTTGAGTGACCATTATGTGAGGGTAATAGATGATTATCTTGAGACAATAAGTGATATATATGTCTAATTAAGTCTGATATTATTTATCTAAATGATTTTTAATTTGATTTCATAATAGAGTCAAGTAAGATTAGTATATATGACTATGTTTGAGATTTTCTTTGATCTATATGTTCATATGAGTTCATAAGACGACTTATGTTTTATTTGAGTATAAAGATAATATTGATTATATAGTACAAGTTATATTTTATTTCAACACCAACATTTTATGGTGATTTCAGATTAAAGTTATGTTTAGTCTAAATAAGAACCCTAAGTTGGTATATGTAGTTAGGAAGATGGGGTTTTGAGATTTAGAAATAGAAAGAGAGAATATAGGCTTGGACTTATAAAACTTTGATTATATCCAGGTGATTAAGATTTGGAACAAGAAATCAAGACTAAGTTAAGGACATCATCAGCACAAGAGGTAAGTGGTTCATGCCCATGAGTATTTATGTTTGTCAAACCAAGTACATTTACATACTTCTTAAGTAAGCCATTCATGTCCTACACTTAAGTTAAATATGTAAGAATGATTTTATGTGCTTATGATTGTAGAATTTCATATGCTCAATATCTTAAGTAGTGATGTGTCATGGAATGATTCTAAATCATGAAGTTAAGTTCATAAGAAGGATAAGAAAATATAGTTCTATCATATCTCTTAAATATAGATGTAACCATGTATTGAGATTTCAAATAGGAACATGTCATCAAGGTTTCTTATATATGTAGCGATCTAAGAAATTAAAAAGTGAAATAGATTCCTTAATAAGGTTGATGTTTAAAAGTTAAGTATTATGTGAGAATATGGGTGTTGCACATGGTAGACCATGGCCCAATTTCTAGGATAAATGTACTAAAGTGGCATTAAAGATATTGTAACATGAGTTTGTGATGATATTATCATATTATGAGATATTAAGCCATGATTGAGTTGCACGAAGAGAATCTATATGATTTCTACCTTAAGGTTTAAGATTTAAGTTCATACAAATGTATTGAGATCAGACTTAATGAGATTAAATTGAGTATGATTAAGATGCAAGTTAAGATTTTCTAAGGTTCTATTCTATGGTTTATGATCTTAAGACTTAAGTCCATTAAGATCAGATTTTGATGAGGTTTTAGCATAGAATGAGTTATCTTACCAAGAATCAGATATCATACTTTAGCTATACACATTACTTAAGTTACTTTTGTATATTTAGTATTTCTATACTCATTTCAGATCTCGTCTCATAAGACATTAGACTCATGTGTGATATAATTGGTATAATGAAGTAATCTTACCAAATCAGAGTTTTAGAATAAAGTTTACCTAGATAACGAGATACATGATTAAATCCAATAACAGATTCAATTTAGAACTCAAGAATAAGAGATTTAGATTCAGACTTAGACTACTCACTGTGTGAGTAGCCATATATTGAATAAAAGGTACACGATATGGGTTATAGACCCAATCTCAATTATATAGTAATTGAGATACATGTTTACATTCTGATATAGATTCAGATTCAGATATAGATTCAGATTTAGATCCAGATTTCAGATTCAGAATTCAATACATGTTTAGTTCTCAGTTTCAGATAAGTTTAGATTCAGTGTTTAGTAAAGATAGACTTAAGATAATTAATTTGAAACATTCACATAATGCATTATATAATAAGTCCTCACCAGAGAGTCCCGGGACGATTCAGAGGGCGCGTTGCGCCAGACACTGCGGGTGTCACAGAGGGCATGTTATGCCAACAGAGGGTGCGTTGCACCATAGAGGACACTTCGGTGTCAACAGAGGGCACGTTGTACCAACAGAGGGTGCATTGCACCATAGAGGACACTTCAGTGTCAACAGAGGAGGACTTATTGTATAATGGTGGCCACAGTCAGATAAAAATCATAAGTAAAAGATACCATAGATTAGATATGCCCATATTCTCATCCATGAGTAATGATGAGAGGGTATTAGATAAGATAAGTAAGACCTAGGCACTTTGGCGTAGGTCATGAGATCCATGTACCAGGGTACATGTCTCTAGAGAAAGATAAGATAGAAAGATATAAATTTCAGATTAAGAAATAAGAGATTTTATGTTTCAGATTTTACTCAGAGCTTGATAGTAATTTGTCGTTTATAATGTCAATTTCAGATTATTAGTCATGTACATTTTTTTTAGAATACTCATGCCACTTACTCTAACGACTGTTTTTCCTAATGCATGGTTGGGGACGCGATGTCCGCAGGGTTTGGAGCAGCAGAAGATTTAAAGAATAAGAAAAGGTGTAGCAGGTTTTCAAGCTTGCCTAGTGGGGTGCCATCTACCGAAACGATCCAGAGTTTAGACCTCTTCTTTTATGCATGGTCTTGTTATCACAGTATATTAGATGACTTGTTTCCTTTGTCAAAACTATGTATGAATCAGTTTTTCTTACATGCAAAGTGTTTCATTTACTTTCATTGCAATGATAGTCATGTTTGTGATACCCAAAAAAAAAAATGCTTCCGCTCATGTGATATGAAAATCGGGGTGTTACATCATGCATGTTGATCCTCAACCTGACTGAGGAAGATGAGGTCATGAGAATCCGGCTCTTTCGATGACCTAGTATGATACCGAGGTGACTTAGCAGTGGTCGGTTGGAGTATGAGCGGTATACCTCATCTCCGCATGGCTTAATGTTGAATGTAAAATGTAATCAGCTGAGTAACATATATGCTTAGGTTGAACCACGAGAAACAATGCTTGATATTACATTGTTTCAGTCAAATATTTAGCTTATATGTTCTTTATAGAAGTAAATGCTGCTTTAGCTACTCTTAAGCCTGCTTTTACAAGTTAAGTTACACTGCTTATGCTTTCCTCATATGTTCTTACAAAGCTTCTGGCGGAGAGTTATAACTCTCGCTGGGACAATTATTTAAAATTGTCTCACCCCGTAGATTTCAATCTTTTAGGTAGTCGTCGTGGACGAAGGAAACAGTCCACAGGAGATCAGCATCAGCAGCATCTGGAGCAGCAGTGAGTACCAGGTGGATATCCTGGCTGTCCAGTATGTTAGTTAGAAAGTCTTATGTCCTCTCTGTACACTCAGGTCCTTGGAGTTAGATGATCTGAGATTTTGAATTTTGAGTCTTGAGATTTTTGTATATGGTTGTATATGATCACTCAAGAAGTGACTTAACAGAGATGTAAATTGTTTATCGTACTTTTATGAAAGGAGTTTCATGTTTTCAAGATCTTCTCTCGAAAAGTTTTAATTTTTCCGTGATTTTTCGCATTCCGCTGTTAATCGCATCGTTTCCGCTAAGTTTATCTCGTGTTTTGGAGATCAGAGCCCACATGCCTGGTGTGCCCCCACCGCCCATATGCTTCTAGGTTCTTTTGTATGGCATTTCATTTGCAAGTGGAAGTGGGAAAAAGGTAGGTGTGTCTGATGTGGGCACCACCTTTGAGAGTTTTCTAAGTGCATTTGAGTGGCATTTTGTGGATTGGTCAAGGCAGAAAAGAAGAGGGCATGTGCCTACTTCGTTTGTTTCCGGGTTTCAACTTGTTAGATCACTAACCAACTAGTCGTAGGGTCTGATCCCAAAAATGGTAAGTGCACTTGGTAGGCGCCTCGCTTGACCTCTCATAGGGTTTTTGCTCATATTGTGGTGGAATGTGAGCTTGGATATGACCATGTATCACGTAACTGTGCATGTTTGGGGGTATATTACATGGGTTTGGAGATGAAGAGATTGTTCTGAGTGAAGGGTATCATGTTATGAATAGTCTGGGATTGAGGGATTAGTGATAACATTCAAGCAACATAGTCCATAGTGAATCGTCCATCAGTTGGGCATCTATTTCGCTTGACATCCTTCCTACTTGTTGAATTTAATGTCTAGTTTTTGTTACTACAACCTCTAATTTTGAAAGACTTATGGTTGTCTTGACTGATTCATTTGATGACTATCAATTTTATTGATCGTGGAATCATATTTTGTTAATTGATGATATATTTAGTTATAACTCTCTTGGTTGATTGGATTTGTTGAGTATCATGTTCGATCATCATCTAATTGTCATGACATCCCTCTAGGTATTATTCACAGACTTAATATGTTTACATTGTTTTCTGTAATTCCATGTTGACCTTTAGTGCCTCTCTTCCGATATTGGGGACTCTATTTACACCCATTATTTGTTGCAAAATCTGTTCTAATTTTAAAGTTTGTTGGTATACCTCAATCTGATTCTCTTAATCATTGTGATTGATGTTTATAAGTATTTCATGCATTCAAAAATTGGATCGGGCATATTAAAAAATAAATAATCAAATTTTGAAGCTTGTTACCAAGTCATCTCTTTTTCCATTTGTCTTATTCACCTTATTTGTTGAATACGTCTTCATGATTTTCCTCATTTTTCTGCATAAATGTGGTGGCGACTCTATTTTGAGAAGTCCTCCGTTGGCTTCCACCCTCAATTTCATTTTCATCTATCAAGAGGCATAATAAATTCCGTGCTAGGAAATGTGAAGGTGATGCACATTCATAAGAAAATATACCTATATATTATTTCAAAATTCATGTAATAGATAATTTCACAACCTAACTAGTAGAAAGATATTGCAACTATGTTGCTTGTTAATAACCCTTTTAATCCATAATATTAATCTATTCTTTTTATCTGCCAAGTGGTCTAATGGGTTTTTATTAGAGGGAACTTAAGATGATGTAAGACCAACAAAAAAATTATACATAGAGGTCTATTTGATCAATTGGATCTATCAATCTTGATTATAAAAAGATATTTGCAAGTGCTAACACTTGATATTTCATAATACATATAATCACCAACCTTTTCATCTACTAGGAGACATATTTAGATTTTATAGTAAACAATACAAATAATCTACTATTTGTCAAAATTCATAGTGCCATTTCGTTCATATCGCATCATAAACGTAAACAAGCTCCCACATTAAATGTTCGTTGAACATCAAATATATATCTTCATCAACGACAAATGTATTTATAAATTACATATAAAATGGTTAGTCGGCTAACTAGATCATCCAAACTAGGTTCAAAACGGTGAATTTTTTTTCATGTAAAGGCGTTGTAGTGTAGTACTTTTGGTCTGGGAAGTCATGCTTTGGGGTTTACGTTAACTCGATATCACACTAAACTAAATTTTTGATTCAGTTTAATTGTGTTACTATGTTTGGTTTGACATGCAAATTCGATCCATGCATAGACATACTACCTTCGTGAGTCTTGATCGCTAAAATTTACCACCGTTACAATTTAGTAAAAGATTTTACGGACAGAGAACAAAAAGTTATGAACAGTAAGATTGTTACGGAGCTCCTATGTTTATGGCATCCATTTTCCTTGAAAAAATTCTTGAAATATTAACCGCTTTTTATGAGGATGAAAGTGCTAATGGGGAAAATAGACGACAGAGTTCCTGTCTGCCTACTACCGCTCCAAGGAAAGAGATTTTGGAAGAGTCGGTCGGGGATAGGAACAACGGGCGGTGGATCTCGACGCCACGTCAACGATCCGGCAACTATTTCCTCACCAATCAGATCAACGACTCGTCGAAGCCGCACCTTCTCTCGGAGCCTACAAATATAAACGACACTCCAAAGCGACTCAGAAGCCCGCGTCCATCTTCTCGCTTGCAAACACAAGCCTTTCCGCATTCCACTATCTAGGGTTACCTTCTCGATCGCCATTCGCCAGCAGACATGAGTTCCGCCGGAGCATCCAAGGGAGGGAGGGGCAAGCCCAAGGCATCAAAGTCCGTCTCCCGATCATCGAAGGCTGGACTGCAGTTCCCCGTCGGTCGTATTGCTCGGTTCCTCAAGGCCGGCAAGTATGCCGAGCGCGTTGGTGCGGGTGCCCCTGTCTACCTCTCGGCTGTCCTGGAGTACCTCGCTGCTGAGGTAGGTTCCTTCGCCATCCAGGATGCTGTGTCGATGCGAATTTTGTTGGTGATCGATGTACAATCTCACGATTTGCGCTTCTTCTGATCGCAGGTTCTCGAGTTGGCCGGTAACGCTGCGCGGGACAACAAGAAGAACAGGATTGTGCCTCGCCACATCCAGCTCGCCGTCAGGAACGATGAAGAACTCAGCAAGCTTCTTGGTGCCGTGACTATCGCCAACGGTGGGGTGCTGCCTAACATCCACCAGACCTTGCTGCCAAACAAGCCTGGCAAAAAGGGTGACATTGGTTCTGCTTCTCAGGAGTTTTAGGTTTTCTCTAGCGGTATGGATGTCTATGACCAAGCCGGTCTTACGTCGAGAGAAAGCTGCTTGAATATGATCCTTTGTTATATACTGCTGTTAGCATTGTACGATGAGACAATTCCATTTGCATGAATATAATCAGATATTGCTACCGCTTGTAGCGATTTTGCCAAGTTCTTTGTGAATGGTTCACTTGAATTCTATCAACCAATTTTTTCCATATCATTTACATTGGTATATGGTTTACTCTTTTCTCGTGATTTACAAATTGGTTATTTCTTTTCCTGTTCGTATCATTTTGTATTACGTGCTGCTGTATCGTATGCATTATTCATAAAGCAACTGTGGAAGCGTATATGGGATTCATTTTGTGCAATCGTGGCAGGCATTAATGTTTTAACCACATCCATCTACTGTGGTTAACTCAATTCTTTAGAGATGAAAAATAAAATGAATTCTTTTAGCATATCATTGGCGTGCTTTTAAATGTCTAGTTAATCTGTCATCTCTTTAACACCGTTTGGTCGTTGTTGTACCATATAATCATTTTGTAGATAGAAGTTCCCCCTTTAATGAATAAGCGGGCTAACATGCTGGATGATGAATAAAACAAGGATAACTCTAACTTAATCCCCCCCTCTTTTTGTGCAGATCATGACCAAAAAGGTCCTCCCTTTTGTGCAGATCATGACCAAAAAGGTCAATTATGCATTTGTACAAGTTCGATTTTGCCCTGAATTCTGGGATGGGCCATGTTTGTGTTTCACGCTTGATGCTTCTTTCCATGTCTTTGCTGTTCTTTCAGTGTTTGCATATGTGCACATTTGATGTATATGCTTTGTATCTCATGTAAGCCAATCGCAATCTGGTCAAATGTTTGACGGTCCTAAATGCAAGTCCTTAAAGTTCAGTTTAGTCATGTAATACTCTTGTTTAATTGATGCTGTATATATTGCAATGCTTTGAATATCTGTTAACTATTCACAGAGCAGTTGAAGGATATATCTTGCATTCATCGTTTGTGGATTCATTTGTTCATCGTGAATCTGTTTATGTGTGCTATTTGATTGCTAGACGGTTTGGATGAATTTTCAATAATGCATATGTCTGCACCTGGCTTTGCTCTTGCTGTTTGTAACGTGCTCACCATTGTTATACATGTATTGCTTGGTTTGTGTATGGTTTTTGCCCTGACCAATCAGTGCATGTGTGGTAGTTTTTCAAACATAAATTCAACCACGATAAGATTGGTTCTTGTTTTCTCAAGCCTTGTTACTCATCTGAGAAATTTTCTATTGTGAATACTGTAACTTAATCATTTTTCTGACTGTGTTAGTGTGTTGTAGGCTGCATGACGACATTGGGAATTGGTATTGGTATAGTACTGTGTCAGCTGGTTGCTGGTTAAAAGACATTTTAGTAGACTTTCTTATCAGGGCCCATATGGAGTTTTCTTGAATGAAGTATCTTTTTGATGGTTGTCACGCTGCTAATAAACTAAACAATAGGTGGATACCTGCAATGCAATTCGAACCATGGCATTTATCTCATACTATATATGTGAATATCATCTTGCAATTGAAGCAACCAAATTTTATAGAGGGAGCGACATAAGTTCAACCATGATAAGGTTTGCTCCTTGTTTTCTTGAGCCTCGCTACTCATCTGAGTTATTTATCTTTCATAAATACTGTAATTTACAGTCATTTTTCTGACTGTGTTAGTGTGTTGTAGGCTGCATGATGGCATTGAGGAGTGGTATTGGTATAGTACTATGTTGGCTGGTGAAAACATATTTTTAGCAGACCTCTATCAGGGTCTATATGGAGTTTATTAAATGAAGTATTTTTTTGTTGGTTGTCAGAGCATTGCTGATAAACTAATCAATAGGTAGATGCCTTCAATGCTATTCGAACCAGACGTTTTATCTAATAGGTAATATGTGAATATTTTCTTGCAGTTGGATCAATCAAATTTTATAGAGGGAGCGACATAAATTCAACGACGATACGGTTTCGTCCTTGTTTTCTCAAGCCTTGCTGCTCATCTAAGTAATTTTCTTTTATAAATACTGTAGTCTACAGTCTTTTTACTGACTGTGTTGGTGGTTATACGCTGCATGATGGCATTGGGGAGTGGTATACTGATATTGGTATAGCACTATGTCAGTTGGTTGCTGGTTAAACCACATTGTTAGCAAGACTTCTTATCAGGGCCTAGATGGAGATTTCTTGAATGAACTCTCTTTTGTTGGTAGTCAGAGCGTTGTTGATAAACGATATAATAGGTGGATACCTCCAATGCAATTTGAACCACCACCATTTTATCTCTTACTAAATATATGAATATTGTCTTGCAGTTGGAGCAATCAAAATTTATGTATATAATAGCTAAGTTTCAGTTGTTTTCTCAAAAGTTATCTTTCCATTGGAGTGACATCTTATGTCAAATGTGTTTTTACAGTCTTGATGTTTGTCAATGTCCCTTTTTTTTGAGTTAGATAGCTAAGTTTCAGTTGTTTTCTCAAAAGTTATCTTTCCATTGGAGTGACATCTTATGTCAAATGTGTTTTTACAGTCTTGATGTTTGTCAATGTCCTTTTTTTTTTTTTAGGAGTTAGAAGAGACATTAGTCTCCCCTCCCTCAAAGAGCATGTCAGGGTGGTAAATAATGTGCGCTACGGGAAGTTTGAATCCGGGTCCCCTGGGGAGGACCTACCTTGCTGAGCCATCCGCGCTGCACACGCCAGGTGTCAATGTCCATATTTCATATGCTACATGTTGACATGTTCATGTGCTGCACTTTGTTTTCTAAATTTTGGGCAAATTTGTAAAACACAATTTTGGGTGAGGCGAGTTGCACATATAGAAAATGTTAGGGTCTCATAAATAATTAATGTTTGCGTAGATATATGTGTATAATGTATGCATATATACTAATATATGCCAGGTTATCAACCCTGAACTAAATCAGCCAGTTCAACCAGTTGAACCACCACCCTGCAGGCCCAGTGGTGGGGTGGCCTTGAAACCTATGTTTGCGCCAAAGAGAAGAAGAAAACTGCGAAACCTGGCTCGTTGGATCAGTCACCAGGTGGCCTGGTCACTTGTTCGATGAATGGGGTAGGTCAGATCCCTCCTAAAACCACTCCTGACCCACTTATGAAAACCCCAAACCTTCCGCAAAGTCGTACTCCCAAAATGCTGGACTTCACTTGTTATAGTCCTAAAATGCATGTTCCCTAGACTAGGGCTCCAGTGAGGGCTGCCTTCACACGTCTTCTCTGGCTGCCTCTTGTGTTATTGTCAGCTTGGCCTCCTCTTCTCCGACCACCCATCCAGTCACTATCTCTCTACCCACCACATTGGCTGCAGACCTTAGGCCCCCGTCATGTCTCCTTCACAAATGTGCTGCGGAATAGCCTTCTCTTGGCTGCAAGGCACTTCTTCTACCCTCTTCCTCCTCTCCTCCTCTCTAATTCCTTCTTCGTTTCTTCCCTTTCCCTCTTTCTCTCGATCCGCTCTCCTATTTCCTAAATAGCCTGTGTGGTTTGCTGTTTTGGTATGTGGAGGTGGTCGAAGTATTTGGAATTGTTGATCTACCCCGCTTGCTTGAATTTAAACACAACACCTTGAACTTGCTGGTACAAAGTACAGACTGTGCTCGTTGTGATCTATTGATCTGTGGATTGCGTTTCTTTTCTCTGCTGCTGTTTGTTCCTCCACATGTATTATCCACATGTTTCATGATCTTCCTCTCTAACTCCTTGTGTAATTTGTAATTAGTGACTTGCACACTATGAATGTACTAATCTATATTGCAGAAATTTTCTGCACATGCTTAGGCATGCTCTGATGTTTTAGTACCAGTTTGTTGTTTCCACATATATGTACAATTGCGCATACACACATGTGTGTGCTGTGTGCAATGTTGTCAGAACCAAACCGGTGAGGTCTTCGGTTCTTTGTTCTCTGGTTTAACTGCTGGTTGGACCGGTTCAACCAGTGACGTCAGCATGGTGCTGAAAATAATATAAAATTGCTAATATATCTGAAATTCATGAGAAATATACAAATGAAACAAAAATTATAGCTCAATTGCTTACAGTAATGTAATTGTTGACTTGAAATGAAACATATCAATCAAATCATCAAGTTCTAGAATTGGATACTAGGGATTAGATAGAGAATTGATTAGAAATCAAATGTAGTAATCGGATCACTATTTTGCTAGTGAATCAGTAGAAAACAACTTCCAACCATGCTGCAGAAGCCTAATCCATAAACACCCAGCAGCAGCAGTACAATCAAAATCCATTTTGTAGCACCAATGTTAATCTGGCCTTCAACAAGGGTAGCTACATGACCAAGGGGGTGATAGGGGAAATTTAGAGAAAAAAAAAGTAATTGATCAAAGAAGAATAACGGCAGTTGGGGAAGTCGTAGTAGAGGAAGAAGAAGTCACATGAAACAGAATATGGGTAAAGGAAGAAGGTCCGTAAATGAAGGAAAATACAAGTAAAAAATGGAAGGTGTAGAGGTAGAAGAAGTGTATAGCAGGGATGGACAATGTGATGAATTGAAGTAGCGGAATAAGATAATGACGGGAAGGGATGGGCAATGTGATGAATTGAAGTAGCGGAATAAGATAAAGACGGGAAGGAGATGGGTGTAAGAGGTGATTGATTGTAGTACAAGTGGAGTACAAGTTGTAGACAGAGAAGCAAAGAAGGAAGAAGGGTAGGAGTATAGGAACAATAAGAAGGGAGGAGTACATGAAGAGGATGAAGAGCATAGAGAAGGACAAAGGGAGGATAGGGGCGGAAGCAGAAGAGGGAAGGAGTACAGTGAAGGAGGAAGAGGAAATGTTCATACCTTGTTGGTAGCGCCAATAAGGAAGGACACACTAAGGGAGCAACACCTGGCTTTACTTGCTTGAGCGTCGACCGGCGGTAGCTTGTAGAACGGTGGCTAGCAACAGCTGTTGGAGCATCGACGACCATCATAAGCTTGTGGAACGGTGAAGACTGGCAGAAGTTGGAGTGGCTGACGGCTTGCCTGGAGTGGCGACGGTCAGTAGCTTTGCGTTGAGCAATGACAACTTGGTTGCGATCCTTGCAACAATGGCATCCATCAGAGATCTACACGGAGGTGTCTTGCGCAATTTGTCTTGGTCTGGAGGTGGGGGTATTGGGGCATCGGGGCAATAAGGACCTAGAATTGGTTTATTTCCATGCTAGGCAATGGGATGGGAAGCAAAGCTAAATGGCCGGTTGGGCATTAACTGGACAGTTCACCGATTGAGGTGGTCGGTTTGGCGGTTCTAGTGCAGTTCAGACTCACTTACAGGTCTTGGCTGACCTAGAACGTCCCATCCACCAGTCCCCGGCTCAATTGGCCGGTCCAGTCCAGTTCTGATTACCATGGTGTGTATGTGCATGCCTTTACGTGTCTATATAAATGCCATACTGACGTCACTGAGTTTGAATGATCCCTAATGAAGGGACTCAGTTCGAATTACACAAACAAGTATTTCTTGATTTTCCACCTTCCTAGGCATTTGGCCTCCACTATGGGCTATGGGAGGGGGGGGAATCTGTCTCTCTTAATCCCATATATATGCCATATATGCCATGCTGATGTCACTGGGTTGAATTTTGATGATCCCTAATGAATGGACTCGGGTTCGAACCACACAAGCAAGTATTTTCTGATTTTCGACCTTCCTAGGCGTTTGGCTTCCACTATGGGCTTATGGGATGGGGGGATATTTCTATTTTAATCCCATATATATGCCATGTTGACATCATTGGCAGCTGAACTTAAACCTAAGAGCTGAGACTGTCTGGTCAACCTCTAGGTTGGATGTGAAAACCTTGACTATATGTTTATATAAACACGTCTTGAGTCTGCAATATAATAACATAATTATACCGGTATGTATGTATTGTGTATTTGTAAGCCAAATTAAAACTGAATAAAAACTTCTACTCAAATTGTAGAAGGATAAATACTTATTTTGAGAAAATAAATTAGAAACACCACTTACATCAATAAATATTATATCAAATATTAGTACCTTCATACCTTGTAATATTCATTAGTGAAAGAATGAAAGCAACCACAATGACCACAATATATTTGAGAAGAAACTCTGAAGAGAAGCTGGCTATTGTGATTATCTAAAAGCTCAAAACTAGGTGCTTAACACATTGTAATCTGGCATCCCTGACACTCAAATGCGTAAACAGAATTGCACACATCAAGACATGCTTTTTAAAGCCGTGGGTGTAGCAATAAGCTTAGCTAACTGATTTCAGATATACTACCCATGTCAAATCAAACTTGACAAGCCCATTGGACTCCATGAGTGTTGCAACCCTTGTGAAGACTATATCTACTTTCTTGATATAGCCAACACGTACAAGCCTATAGTGCTAGTGAGCCCCTGGTTTACCATCATACATCGAAAGAATGTAGAAGTGATACACAAAATTTCAACATGCAACCAGTACAATAAATTTGTATAAAAATTCATCTCCATATGGTGAAAAGTAATTAACTCAAATCAGATGTGGAAGCAAGCATTGAGTTAATTTGAAGTTTTGGAGATTTCATAATCATGAGGTTCTCTCGCGTTGTGGGTTCGTGTATGGTGCGCGATAAGCACTCATGCGAGAACATTGGTCATGAAAAAGCAAAGACTCCGGCACTGTGGGTTCAGCTCTTCCGTCTTTGGTATCAACTAAATCATCGTCTCGGTTGATGTGTAGCTGCCCGACCTGGTAAAGAGCTAGGGTTTTCAGGGCTTATCTAAGGTTGGATATGTAATGTGGAATTGGTGGTTAGTTAGGGGATGGTGCCCTTTGTTGGGTTTTTTCGGGGGGAGGGGTGGTATTTGATGCTGCTTAAGAAGTTATTGGATTTTAAGGCCGATCCAGTAAAAAAAAACAGGATTTTGACTAGCAGTTAGGGTTGGAGATTCTGGTCTTTCTTGTGTATGACATGCTTATGATGCTTATAACTCATGAGATGTATAAAACAACTGTGTTGACCGTCTGGGTTCTTCACTTGAGCTTGGATTTGATATAAGTTTGAGCTGTACCTTGTTGTGGTTTTTCCTTAATCATCTAGCACTCAATTTATGTCCAAAGATTCCTTCTCCCACAGAAAAAGAGAGGAGGTGATCAGTAACTGTGATACCCAAAAAGACTGCAACATACACTAGACAGAAGTAAAACTTATATGATTCAGAGAGAAAAATGGGTGCTATTAACTTGCCTCGAGCAATTGGTATTCTACCCCAGAAATGATAGTGGAGAACTCCAGAAGGTTCACGAAACATCCGATGACTGTTTGCAAATTGTAACTGTCTGCTTCGGCTCATTTCATAGCTGCAGTTTGATATTGCATATGGTATTTTTTTGAATTGTTTAATTTTTCTCCACTCTCATCCTGTAATAACTCTTATAAGTGTTTATAGTAAAAGTTATGCTTTTACCCGCTCTTTCGATTTCTTGAAAGTTTTCTTATCCCATTATGTAAGAATCCGGATCTGTCATGGCAGATTTTTGGCTGAAACTTCAGCTATGAGTAGGATGCTTAGGTTTGTCTTTTGGCCAACAGGTATGGTTCCTGTCCAGATAGCAAAGAAACTGTGAGGTGAGATACAGACTACAAATTTCTTTCTACTGAAGGTACAACCAGAATATTTATAGAAGAACAGGTTTAGCATCAACTAATATGTTATTTCCCTTTACTACTGGTAAAAACTAGACACTTCCATTGCCATTCAAGATCAAATTTTCTTCTCTTCATAAGGTGTGTCGTTGTTGACCTTTAATGTCAACATGCTAGCTGACAAGTTCGTCTCCTATGATATTCATAGCTTCACTCAGTTGGTGGTTAGTATTCATCATCTGGATACTGTTATAAGACGCGCCAAGATTTTATAGCATCATGGCCTTTTTTCTGTTGCTTTGTTGTAGTTTGTACAAAGCCATGATCTTGAGAGCATCCGAGAAATTAGAAATTTTCCTCATTTTATACCAGTTTTCAGCCAGCAACGAAACACATTGAAACTACAAATATACTTACTACAAGACCAGATTCCTTTTGTATTGTAAGAAGTACTAACTACGAAGTTGAGTAAGCTGATTTGAATTTGTATTGTAAGAAGTACCAACTACAATTTGAATTTTCGATATTCAATGTTGTCTAGACTTATGTGAAGCAAGCTGAGAGAACATCAATAGGGATGACAGTGGAACTGCTTTTGGCCCATCCGTCCTCGTTTCCAGTTCATATGATCAACTAACCATGTCCACTACCATTGGTACTGGATATCTCTCTTTGGTCCAACATGGTATCCCACGTAACTGATGCTTAATCCCAGTGTATATAAAGTTGTATCAGCGATATCTGAAGGTGTGTTTTCTGGCTGTACAAAACATACGAAAAATTATGGGTTGACACTGGCAACTTTTTCTTAACAGCTGGCGACAAATTCACATGCAACTACTCCCGTCTCCCTTGCCATGATCCCAATCATTAGTGTCATGCGAATAGCATGAACTTTCACCTGCATTTTCTTTTAAAGCTCTAGCTGCATGCATTTTTCATCCTGCTCTGTGCTATACTTGCAGGCTATTCTTTTTGTTCAAATAGTTGTGCAGCCACGGGAAACCACAACCATCCTAACCATCACCTGTTCAAATGAGTGGGTTGCCATTAACAAGCAGGTGAATTGCAGTGGTTCGTATTGGAGTACAGTAGTTTGGATGAATTCACCATCCCTAGATATCGACTCTGCGGACTTCGAACTCTTTTGATGAGGGTAATAGTAATCCAAGCCTTTATGCCCATGCAGTATAACACAAATCCACTTTCATTCTTCCCTCCTTGTCGGAGACCTTTTGCACGGATCATATAAGAGAAGAAAAGGGTTAATGGGAAACAACTAAACCTATTATATCTCAAATCTTCTTTGACGAGGGTGCTGATGGGCATGGACACGCAAGAAAATTACACTTGAAGGGGGGCTGTGATCAATGTATATGTAATGTAGTTTTCTTTTACCACGGTGGGGCTGAGTTAAAAAAAATGTTTTCATTGGGAGTTGAACTTGCACCGATAGCTCTTGTAAACACGCCACAACTTATTTCTTTGTTAACAGTTACGCGTCGAATGTATTTATATGCGTATTTATGTTTGTTTGATACTTAAAATACATATATGAGATTATTTTTGAGAGGGAGGAGGGGTTAAAGCCCTGACAGCCCTTGGCTACGCCCTTGTGGATACCCATGTTGGTAATTCAATTTACTTATTATTTTGCCCTTCCTATTAGAGATGTACCGACAAAACATTAGAGATGAGCTGGTTAATGGGAAAAACTAAACTTGTTATTTTCTCAAATCAAATCACATGCATGCGGAAAGCCCCCGAGATTGGTATTCAAAATAAGATGACGAAAATCTTAAATCTGAGGTAATTGCATAAATTGCTAAATAAATGAAATTCAAGAATTTGGGTTTACATTCATGATTCTGCAATAGTTTTTCATGAAAATGGCATGAGAGCCTTCAAATGTAGAAAAGTTATGCATGCTGGGGAAGCTGTTGACGATGTATTCATAATAATATTACGGAGTTCCCTTTTCTGAAGCAATTGTATAAATTGCCAAATAATTGAATTCCAAAAATTCTCTTTTAAGACTGTGCAACTATGTACAATAAATGAAAAACATTCATGCCCTTAATTATAGGATATAATAACGATAAAACATCCTGTATTCATGTTGCATCAACTCCCTTAAGGTTTGAAAGATGACACACCCAGAGTTCGTGGCTCACACGACCATTTGCCACAATGTGATCACTTTTCAAAGGGGGATGATATCGCACGCAAGATAGGAATTTCCGCCATGCTAGGGCGCCATCTTTTAGTTTTGTCGTAGCAAAGAGTAACTTCTGTGCTTGTGTCAGTCGTTGATGCAACTGGAGCCTGGAGGTACATGTCGATGCTGTGGAACCAGTCAAGTAGTTCCTTAGGGCGACAGTCCCTAGTGTAATCTGGCAGATCCAGTTTGACGATCCGCCATGATGGTAGCCGGCTTGTAGGGGTTGGTGATCAGCCACACCGCCGTCCTAGTTTTGGTGGACAATCTCGTTCGGCTTTTGTTGAATGTATCACAAGTGTGCGTCAAATCCTTCTGACGTTGCAACTCCCAAGTTTAGTTAGATTTGCAGGATCAGTGTCAGCTGTACCTCCATGGTAGTCTTGGAAGTTATTGAATTCCTTATTAACCATCTTTGCCAACAATTGTAGGTGATTGGGAACGTTGTGAGCGTGAGGAAAGAAGTGAGTTTGAGCCCTCATTTTGTGAATCCAATTGGGAGTGAGACATAGGTTGGTTTAGGGGGTGGCTGGGAGCGCTCTGGGGTGAGAGAGGGGGGACCGGAGTGTCTAATGGGTGGAGGGGTACTAGGTAGGGGAGCTGCCAGGTATGGAGCAGAGTGCTAGGCTAGGCGCTACTTCGTGCCCTGGGTGGGCTGTGGCTGTGCACTTGCCTGCCAATGCTCCTGTTGTTGCTGGCTGCAACTGCTGGGCCGACTGCACGCAGGTTGCTGTTGATGGAGAAGACGGCGGCAGATTGCTGGGGCTCTAATGCCCTAGATGGAGGGCCATACTAGAAGTGCAGAAGGGGGTAGGGGAAGACCCGAGCAGCAGTGCCGTGCGGGCCGCTCTCTGCTGCCAGTGGGATAACATCCTTTTGGACAGCACATGGAAGAGGCAGGCGCCCTGGTGTGCACGAGAGGAGAGAGAGGCAAAGAACATGAGGGCTAGGGCATTTGGGGGTGAGGGCAGTGCCGTACCTAGTTGGATAGGGATTAGCTACCACTTCATGTGGAATGCCATCAGGATAAGAGAGGTCAACATAGAAAACAAATCTTCTCATTTCTTAAATCAATTCATCTACTTGCATAAAATAAACAAATCGTCTGCCTTGTTCAAGTCCCCAAGGCTTGTATTTATAATCAAACAACCAAAATCCTAGACTTGAGGGAATGATCTAAATAGCCGATTAAAATAGAAAATCCAGAATATAACATGACTTTGTAACTAAGGGCT
Organism: Alisma plantago-aquatica; assembly: GCA_963693085.1. Lineage (NCBI taxonomy): Eukaryota > Viridiplantae > Streptophyta > Magnoliopsida > Alismatales > Alismataceae > Alisma > Alisma plantago-aquatica. The sequence continues at coordinate 974,899,567 of OY856413.1, read as the reverse complement.
CGTTTGCTTGGACCGAATTGAAACCCGTGAATTGCAACTATGTGTGACTTGCAACTCGGCAAGTTTGGTTTGACGCTGTTGTAATTCACATTTGGAAAAGAAACCACACGGCATCCTCTTCTTACGTACGGATATGAGGGGAAGAAACTGCGCCCTTTCCTGGCGCGGTTTGTTTTCACGAACAGCGAGTGGTGCCTACATACTTCCGGTACAGTTTAAACATCTATTTGCTTGCTACATCTGCTCTAATATTATCAGACAATGCCGTTAGGGTAACCTCACCGTACTACACTGATCCAGAATCTACATCCAACCAAATGATTAGTGAATAAAAGTTTTGCGTTCAAAGTCAATTCTACCAAACGTTAAACATTGTGTTTAATTTCCTGTTTTACTTTTCCTGTTTTGAAACTCATCGAACTCCTTGCAACCACGCAGAACCAAACTAGCCCTAAGTACAATAACTAGAAAAATGCACATAGATACCTGGCTATAAGAGGAAAGTAAAATAACGATAAAATGTGCTGAAAAAAGTGCTTTGTTCATGCTGCATCACGTACATTGCTGGTTCTGGTACGGTGCCTTCAATGAGACCTTTCAGATTCAATCAACTTCTCATTGTGCCTCTCAATAGAGGAAGTTGAGAAGATTAAACTGGATCGCAATGAAGTTGGGAGATGTTCATAGAGGAAGGACCTGATGGAAGTTGTGATTTCTCCTGCTTATGAACTTGTAGTGGAGATGCTAGGTTGTTCTGTCAAGGTCTTCTGGTGTATTGGGAAGACGCATGTGAGTGTAGAGATCCAATCTTTGAGATTAGGCAAGAAGAAGAAAAGAAAGCCAGAAATATATCCATGAAGGTGTTGAATATTCAAGACAGAGCTCTAAGAAGCATAAAAGCTAGGAGTGCGTGTATGTGTTGGGAGGGGGCTTGATGCCGAATTAGATCATCAAGGTAGATGGAGAGGATGAATATGACACATTCCAGACACTGCAGTCTTTGTTTACAACCTGGCGTTTTCGGTTGTAAAAGCCAAAACCCAGTTTGATCAAATTACAGATTTGAGGCCATACTGCTGCATGCAAGGATTGAATAATGCTAACGTTGCTTGACCATTTCAAATAGAAAAGCTAAGTAAATGGACAATTTTCTAACCTAGGACTAAATGAAATTGACTGAAATTGAATGGAAAAGCATTCTGAACATATCAGCACCTTGATTCGTCCATCAGCGCCATTATTTCTCCTTTATCCAAGTTGTGTCCACATTGGTTAACAGAGTAGCTTTCCTATGTTTATTATTTTTCCAACAGGTTTACAATTGCTCGTTCTTGTGTTTTGCTATCACTGTAATTTGATGGACATGCCAAATGTCGTCTAATCTCATGTGATATGTCTACATTTATGCATTTTCTAGGACACATTTAAAAAATATGAGGTCTTTTTTCTCTACTTTCTTGATCTGTATGACTTCATAAGAATTTGTAATCTAGTATTGACTATGTTGAGCTGGAGATCTTTTGGAATGCATGCAGTGAATGACAAATATCCCAGCTTGCATCAAGCACAAATCCTCTGTCCTCAAAATGATCTCTGTCTCTGTCCCAACTTATCTTGGCGGTACGTTGTACGGGAAGTAATGCATACACTTCAAAACTGATTGCTACATACACGGTTCAGATAGCTGTATTTTTATATTCTCCGATAAAGTTTTGATTTTTCCGAGGATTTATTGATTGATGCTTTTCATTTAATTGCTGCATCAGATGAGGTAATCATGGTTGATGCATATCTAGAAGCCATTTTTATGCAATCACAAAATCTAAAGTGGTTCCAAGTGCTCAAATTAGTAATATTTTGTAGGACATGGATTTAAATATATTCTTCAAGATTTTGCCAATTAATCATTATTTGTAGTTTGCTATTTATGGTGCTGTATGATTTCAGTTAGCAATACTGAGGTCACACAGGGCTGTTGTCAGCTTTTACATTCTGTTTCATGTATTTTATATGTACGACAGAGTATCATGAACTTTTCTGCGTTTAGTTACTATCTTATATGAGGTGCTTGTTACCTCAAAAAAATATGAGGTGCTTGTTATATAATCAGTCATGTGAGTACTGAGTTGAGAGACCTTTCTTGAAGGTGGGCGCGAACGAAGTTACCGAGATGTCTAGATGAGATTTTTGTATGTGGACAAGAGTTATCAACAATTGGTTAAGGACATACAGAAAAACACATTGCTGCTGCTGAGACGACACTCTTCAGCAACCTTATCATGACTACGAGATGTCGGACGGCAATAGAGCATCGCACACCATACTCACATTGTTCAAGTTCTGATGATTGTTAAGTTGTGAAGGGAATTGGAAGAGTCACGACTTTGACTCCTTTTTTTAGTTCCCTTGCGCTATCAAGTTTTCACTATTGTCTGTGGCTAGCTAATCCTGCAGATGCTATTCCTGGGGGTTAGGTCCGCTGGGACTTCAGACTTCATGGAGAAGAAATGACGTAACAGAAACAACTCAATAACATTCTGGGTGTCAATCGTATGGCTCACGTTCCACACGATGGTTTGAATTTACTTGTGGTCGTTTGAAGTATGGATTTTGACGTTGAGTATCTTGACTATCCTAATTCTTTCCATAGCAATGTAAAGTTTATACAGAGCCCCACTCTGTTCTATATGCCCATTCTTGCAGTTCAGACTTCAAGTATAACTCTCTTCATTGTTAATTAGCATTGTCTCGTTACTATGATGAGCGAATACGATGTTTATCTTGACATTGAACAATGCTGAACGTCCTAAGATTCGTGAACGTAAGGCTCAGTGTTACATTTACTGTATCTTTACGGGAAAAATCTAGTTATTCTTATCCATGTGGACATAGTCACAATATATTCTGATTTTTTTTTAAAAGTCACGTTAAATAACAATTTTTCCCCTAGTTTCGTCTAAATCTCAATTTCTGAATATTATGTATTATTTTCTATTTTTAAAATTAATCACGTTTAATGTTTTATATGTTCTTTTCCCATATTATACTGATTAGAACTCTAACTTAGTTTG